>JAANDH010000024.1:2211-53603 GCA_011799765.1 Nymphaea thermarum
GAGAGGAAGAAATCCCAACAACATGACTACGAACAAGATCAGTTAAAGATGAAAGAATCCAACTTAATAAAAGCTGATCTAATCTATACCATTCATCATACTTTGGATTCCGACATTTGAAGCCATTATTGTCATCAATCCATTCAGAGGGACATGGTTGTTTACCATCTATGAAACCCATGAGATTATAACTCTTAAAAAGAGGCGTAAACTGAGATTCCCAAATCAAATAGTTGTCCGATGCAAGCTTAATGGAAAGCAAATACTGAAGATTTGTAGGCGCAGGAAGAACTGGAAAAATCTGACCTGTAGTTTGAGATGTGTCTGGTGTAGCAGACTCTGAAGCATGATTGGTATTGTTTTCAGCCATTTTGAATAAAAAATCAAAGAGAGAGAGGACCCACAGCCGCACGTCTATTCCGTTCTTGCAACTTCAATGGTACCACTTAAAAAAATACACAACGCCACCCTGGTCTCAACTCAGAAAAATCTAAGATTAAGCAGATAGAAAGCCGAGATGAAGACGATTCCAACGAGCTAAAGATCGTCAAAAAAGGGTGTAAGATGAATCAACGCCGAAGATTTCAAAAAACAGCAACTTTTGCCTTTTTCGGGCAGTGTCAACGCCCGGACACGTGCAACAAAGTACCAAGACACGATGACACAGTGTAGTTTGTGTTGTAAGAAGCCCGACACGTGCAGTGCGAGACACAGTGTCGCTTGAAATACGTGTTTAACGCGACACGGAGGCGGGATTCGTCGAGAGGAGCTGTAGCGGTTGCGTGAGACTCGACGGGACTCGCGAATCCTTGTCGTGTCTTGCTAGAGATGACACGAAACCTTGGTTCTTCACCGGTGACCGAAGAACACGGCGGAATATTCCGCCGGGATTCTTCGGGATCGCCGGGAAACGGCCTCCGCCCCGAAAAACTCCGATCAAACTTCAAATTCAGATTCCGAGCTCGTTCTTGGGCCAAATCGAGCGTTCTTGGGCTCGTTTTGCTCGGAATTTCGTCAGCAATCTTCTGATCCAGCGATAAACATGTTTTGGACCCGCTGTAGGCTGGATTGCTCGCTGGAATACCCGATGGTTGCAGAAAAGAGGGGTGACCGTGTCTGGAGCTTTGATACCATAAAAGGGATCAACTCTACATCCACGAACAAAGGTTTCTCTCTCACACGCCTCAATCATTTGTGTGAGAGGTTCCATTAACATTTAAAGGAATACGTGGGTCATTCATTTCTTGATTTTTAGGATCTTGATTGACATCAATATCTTGACGATATTGTTGGTTACCCGGCTGATTTTCTTTCCTAATCTTTTGATTGCCAGCGACACTGTTTCCTTGAGCGTTATCTTCATTCAATACTGGGTGTCCGGTGCAAATCCAAAGAAAATTCGCTGCATTCACGCCCTTGGCTAACACATCAATGCTTCGATTCACGATAACGACGTAGCAGTACGTTTAGTTCAACCATTTTTTTTTCCCTGACACCTTTCTTGAGGAGAAATTTATTCTCCTTTCTTGATGGGAAATTTATTCTCACATTCAATACTCTTTTGTTTGAACCCTTTGACAAAAGGTTGGAAAATTTGATTGGTATTTCACAGAAAAAATCGCAAGAGGTGAAAACTGCCCTCCTTTTCCTTGCTTCCGAGGTCCTAAGGCACCAGAGGTAAAAAGTGCCATTCTTTTCTGTGCTTTTAGGAAGCGGGCTTCTTCAAACATGGGTGAAAATAAAACACTGCCTGTTTGCAGTCAGGGGCAAAACCAGAATTTTGTTAAGGGACAGGCCAAATAGTCAAATCTCAAATTTGGGTAGGGCCAACCTGAACTGAACATGAATAAAAAAAAGTACATTGCACAACTATTTTTTTTTTATTTTTTTAATATAACTTTTTTTCCAACTAGTTCGGGGCAGACCACGGCCTAGGCGCACCCTCCCTCCGCCCCTGTTTGCAGTTCTAAAAAGCCAACTAACAAGCTTTCACCAACTTGCAATTTGACCAACTACGGTACACTCCTCGAGACCACAACTGTTGCAATCTGACCAATTACGCTACACTCCTCTAGACCACAACTGATAGATAGATGATTATCAACCAATTTGTAAAACGGCACCTTACAATTTCTTTATTTGTAATTAAATGGACACAAACAGTTGAAGAGTACAACTAATTATTTTATAATATTTTCTTGACAATATGTATGTGATCATTTGGCTTTTAGCAAAAGTATACAAAGTTATAGATATATTTAGCTTTGGGATATGCTAAGAGCGTTGAAAACGAGGTCATAAAAAAATGTTTGCCTTAATTACGTCTTACAGTTTTTTTCCTCTTTAAACTGACACTTTGTTAGTCCCGTGGGGCTGTAATTAACAGATGGAAAAAGGGCTAAAGTTTCCTTAAAGCTTAAGATTAATGTATAGTTCTTTAAACTATTTAAGAACATAGATTTTTATTTTAGAAAATGATATAATTGTTTCAAGTATTAATTGGTTGCTAGATCTTGAAACAATACCTGCAATCGCATGATCATATTTCTAGAAACTAAAACATGGTGTTCTGAAGACTGCGCATTCTAATGGCATATGTTCTCAAAGCACAATGATCTTTCGGTTCATGAAACCATAACATTTTTTTTTTTCTTTAGGGTGATATCATGAATGTAAAAAAATAGCTTTTTTAAATATTTTACTTTTTTTTTTTAAATTTCAAAATTTAGAGTTCACACACTTTGAGGCTTATCTAAGGTTTAATACTCTTTTATGACTTTGAAAACTTTGGTTTTGATTAGATCACGAGGAGCTGAGTCGTTGCCTATGGGCACATCTAAGCCCATCAAAGCACATACAAGTTGGCAACAACAGCTCTTTTTCACCACAAATAATTAATAAATAAATCTCTCTCTCTCTCTCTCTCTCTCTCTCTATATATATATATATATATATATATATATATATATATATATATATATATATATATATATATATATATATATATATATATATATATATATATATATATATATATTCAAGGACGAAAATTTACCTTTGAATAGACAAGTCTAGGAGGAATGTGAAATGTCTTTACCCATTTCACTTTAAGGAGTCGGTCAACTGTGAGAGCTATTTATTTGGCTAGCTGTAAAGTCTATTTTCACTAGTGCTTGTAGTTGCAGCCTGAATTTAAATAGAAAATGACTTGATCTATGAGAGCAGGGGCATAGTCAAAGTGGGGATGACAGAGGCCATGGCCACCTCATTGCCCTCAATCTTAAAAAAAAAAAATAAATTACTTGTAAATTTTAATCATTTTCATTTAGTTATATAAAAATTTTATGTTTGGGTCCAGTTAAAATTTTGAAAGTATAGTTCTGCCCCTCAAACTAAACTTGTCAGAGCTTTTCCGATATGTGGTGTTTGTGTTGTACTCATTCTTTAACCGAAGCTTTCTTTCTTGAAGGGGCCGTTTGATGCATTGGAAATATGGAGTTGAAAGAAGTTTCCATAAACTTATTTTAGAAATTGAAGAAATGTAAACAAAATTTAGATTTTCGAAACCTCTTTGTGTTTGTTTGTTGTACTTGGGTTTATATTTCAAGAAATAAATTTCTCGGTTTGATAAGAATGAATGAAGAAAAAACAAAATTGTTGGAGTAAGTATTGCTTGAGAATCCACGGTAACTTTGTTCATCTTGAAATTTTTTTTCCATCCCTTGAAATGGAAAGAAATTTTCGGAAAAAACTTTCTGAAAACCAACCCCAACATTCCGCTTTAATTTGATCAGATTTAATTTTGTTGGTCATTAATTATCTATTAGGTTGTGTTTGATAGCTTCGGATTTAGTTGAGATCCACTAGAAGACTTCAACAATAAGGATATCATATTTATGCGGACCCCTTTTAATGGACACACAGTCTTGCATCTTGAAATATACGCCGGGGCGTTGGACTAAAACTAAAAACTAAGATTCAATAAGGATATATATAAAAATATTGAAGATTGTTTTTCTCAAATGCTATCGCATGCTTCGATTGATATAGACTTATAGTTATAGTTAGACATGAATATATACATTTTCCAAGAACTTTGTTATTCTATGTGATACTAATCAAAGTGAACATATATACAGGGGTTCATATGTTTTTCCTTTTTAAATCAATTTAAACTATTTTAAAATTCAAAAATAAAAAATAAAGAATACATGCATACGCAAATAAACTTTTTTTTTTTGGGCTAATAAAGAACGGGGCCTATCCTTTAAAGCAGAGGTTTTATCTGAATGCTGGAGAAAACTGTTCCGTGTTTGAGCGGGACAGTCAGTTCCATTTGAGACCGAGTATCTCGAGACAGGGGATCGTGCGACATTGCATCACCATCGTTTAAACACGTCTTAAGTGAAAAATAGAATAAGATCTGCTTCATAGTTTGCGACAAAAAAGTATAGGTCCCAATGTAGTGAGAATCCCAACTTACATATGATCAATTGGGCAAATCAAACCTGTGACAACTCGTCTCCCTTTCAGTTTGGATCTAAAAGAGGGCATGGAATCATATCCGCATTTGGATTCGAATCTGACGAAGATTCAAATCGGATCTGGGGAATTTATTGTAAGGATTTAAGAAGCACCTGGCCGCGTGTTGCTACTTGCTACTGTAAACAGTGAAGTGTGCGGTTTTCGAGAACCATATAGCGACGGTTTGTAAAATGCATTGAAAGTTTGGAATCCTGCATTGCCAGCACACGGACGTTGGGCCATCTTCTCTGGACTCTCACATCGCGTCACTCTCCTCATTAAATGTGACGTGCTATTCGGTCAAAATTAATATTATACTGCATCATTAGTGACACTTGGGAGAGAGAGACAAGGAAATAAATTGAAGTTTTCTTAATTAAAGATCAATATGTATATACTTGAAGCTGTGGAAAAAAAAGTATTCTAAAAATCAAATTTGTGAATCGAATTGGTAAAGCTGCTGATTTGGTGAATCTGATTCAATTGAATTGACTGTGAATTTACAAAAAAAAAAAAAGCTTTAATACAAACATCTTTTGAAGAAGTAAATGGAAAATCTACTTCAAAACTATTGACTAAAAGTACAAAATCTTGAAATATTTGAAAAGTAATTTTAAACTGAGTCTTGACACTCTTAAAGCAATCAAGTCCGACGGTCCCCTGACCCTCTTGATTGCTGGTAAATATATGGCATAAGTAATACTTTTGTCCTTATAACATATGGGCACTAAATAAATTGTGGCTTTTTTTAAGGGTTTAAAAAGAAAAGTTTTTCACTTAGATGGACCGATTGGAAAACACAGTAAAAGGTATTGAAATTTTACTTGGCTGCAAAAATTGAAAAAAAAAAATTATTCAAGAACTCAATAGTCAACACAAAAAAGAATATATATTAGTGACGGTATTTCAGTCATTATGGTCAGTTAATTGCTTCTTCGTAACCATAACTAAAAGATGAGACTGTCTTAAGGATATAAACAAGTTATATGTGGTTGTGGAGCTTTAGTTTTTAGGCTGCATGAATTAGATTTGTGATACACTTAAACGAATTATTTAAACAATGTTAATCGATCCAAAACTCACATATATTGACTTGATTAAGGTCATCACACCAATGCTCTTATGCTTTTACCACATGCTCTCCATCTGGGCTCGGATTTTTTTTTCAGGGGCAGACCAAACGGTCGTTCGACTGGGCCAAACAGTCCAATGGATTTATCTGGGTAGGGCCAAACTAAATCAGAATACAAAAAATTCATTAGACAACTAAAAATTTTCAATTTTTTTAATTTAATTTAATTTTTTTTAGTTAGCTAGGGTGGGGCTACGGCCTAAGCGGGCCCCCCTCTCCCTCTTGCCTCTAATTAATGTCAATAGCTACTCGTCGGGCTGTAAGGGATGGAGGGAGATTGTCTCGGGTCATTAGCTAGTAGGTGGCTAGTCCCGAGCTCATTTCTTGTGCCAATGGAGGGGAAGAATACTCCTCTGGCGGACCTCGGGGGTGAGAAAGAAGGATTTCAGCTTCCATTTTATGTGGTAGGATGAAATACTCCGACTGTTCCTCCAAAAATAAATTTCAAATAATGGAACAAAAGACGGACTATCTATCTCTAAGCTAATTTTTAATCACGCCATTTTTTCACAATCAAATTTCTTCTTACCTTTCAACCTTGGGCGCGTGAGTTGCCCAAGCAATGAAGTTGGTTGAACTTGCTGTCAATACTTGCGATTTCTATTAATAAGCAGCCGTGTCTTTTTATTTTTTCTTTTTTTTTTTCCTCCCAGAAAGACTATAAAAGTGCCGTGGATGATAATAAAGAAATATAAAAGAAGTCAACTTGAAGACCCTCATAAATTTTAGCCCTGCCATGTTTTTATGTCACAGATCTCAAATTTGTGTTAGGTGAAATCCATGCAAACAATAGATTTCACTTAGCCGTACATTTGAGATCCACATTGCATTATAAAAACCAAGGATAATATATATATATTATCCTAGGGGCATAGCGTAGCTGGTCGAGCTAGGGGCCTGTATTAAGGCAGGTCTCTAGTTCGATTCCCGTGGGCGCTATGTTCCTGTGTCTTAAGGCGGTAGGGCGCGGCATCCAAGCTGAAGGGTGCACCGTTGCTATCGCTGACACCAACGCAGCTCAGGACCCCGGAGGCAGGGGGAATGAGGGGGCCTTTAGGCCTTTTCCGGGCGGTGGGATTACCTCCCGCTCACCCAGAAATATATATATAATCTAAAAGTCATGTCAAAAGTTGTTTTAAACAAAATGTGAACCTTTCAATGTGTTTATAAACATTAATTTAATATAAATTATGATTTAGTTCAAGTCATTTATTGTAAAAATAATTGATCTTTATACTAACACAATTTTGATGATATAAGAGCCACTCATTTTTCTGACTAAAAAAACATTATTTAACTCCTAACTTAATATATGCTCTCATCAAGTCACTTTTAAGATCATAAAGGTTAGATTGTAAAAAAATATTTTAATAATTAATTTTAATAAGTCTGGTTTTTGTCCCTTGCCCAAGTGGTCTAGTTTTTAACAACTTTCCTATATATATATATATATATATATATCCAAAACAGGATTAAAAATATAAGGATTTAATGTGTCGGTCAGGTTTTATACACCAACAAATTCAGGGCTTTCGTGGTAGACCTATATGTCAGAGGACTAAAAATAATCTTCATTGACAAAATAAAGAACTCTTGGTAGGATTCATAAAAGAACAACTTTGCCTCCCTGAGAAAGCCAAACGACCCTTTTAGTGTGATGTATATATATATATATATATATATATATATATATATATATATATATATATATATATATATATATATATATATATATATATATATATATATATATATATATATATAAATGAGCTTATACAGTTTTTTGTATGTATTAGAATACAACAAACAACATGAACTTAGGGTTTTTTTTTCTCTTGAACTATGTGTGATGCACAATTCCTGCACACCCATCACGGGTGAACCGACTCGGACCTAGGTCAGCAACAAGGTATGTCTAGTCTCTAACAGTGGCTGACCCGTACCCTGGCCTTGGCGTGCACCGGCCGGTCTAGCTGACGGCAAGCTTAGCGGTCCCCAGCCTGCGGGCTCAATAAATTGGAACAGACGATGGGAAGAGTTAAAGATACAATTAAAGAGGGATAGAGATGGCTGGTGCCTGTTTCTATCAACCTTTACTCTATGGTCCAACGTCTCACAAAAGGCTTGTGAGAGGAATCTGTGACGGTGGACCTGATGGTGCCGCAAACAGGGCCGTCAATGGTCGGAACATTTGTCCTGCATACTTGATTAGCTCCGCAAAGCTCCAATACTTAGACGCAAATGTGTGCATTGTGTGTGTTTATATATATATATATATATATATATATATATATATATATATATATATATATATATATATATATATATATATATATAGAGAGAGAGAGAGAGAGAGAGAGAGAGAGAGAGAGAGAGAATTCTTGGATTCCTGCGGCCATCTGTCCATCTGACCCCACACACATGCAGCCCAAAAGTAAAAGAATATGTTCATGATATTCAACAGTACTTTTGGTTGGCTGTTGTCGGAACAATAAGAACAGGTAATTATGTTGTTTGGAATGTATCTATGTTTCATTTTTTTGACTAATTAACTAAGAACAACTGTAAAAGGTGTTAACCAAGCTATTCTTCAAACACTTGTTCTCATAACACACATTTCAGGAACACCACGTTCGTATTCTGAAAAACAGTGTGTGATTATAGATGTTATATATGCTACGAACAAGGCCCTCTCTCTCTTTCACTTACAGTACCAAGAAAAGAAAACAAAGTAAAAAAAAAGGTGAATAAGACGCAAGAATTTTACGTGGTTCAGAGACAAATTCGGCATCCATTGCGGCACCGAGTTTTTCACCATTATAGAAGAATAGAATAATACAAGAATACGCCCCCCTCTTAAGCATGGGGATTATCGCAAACCAGTAAAATGATATTCCTCAAGTATGTGCTCCAATAACACACTGTTGTTCTCATTAGGTGCTCTTTCATCCTCACAAACAAAATTGACGTTCTTGTCTGATCTTCCTTCGTTCCTTTTCTGGCTCGAACTTTTGGTTCTCTGCCTTTTTCATTCACTAACGCAAAAAAAAACAAAAAGATTAATTAAAAGCATGCAAACCTTAAGAATGATACTTGGACAGCCTTCATATTTGTCCATGTCTTTGAAAACTGACCTTCGACCAGATTCTTTTCAGAAACAACAATGTTTTCACTTGCAACTCATAATGGCAGTACCTTTCTATCATTCTGAACACTCGTATTAACTACAAAGATGCATCCATCTAACTTTTGCATTGCAGCCCAACTCAGTGAAGAACCCAAAGAAAAAAGAACTGCAAACTTATGAAGAAAGGGATGAGGCAGGTTCAGAAACCCGCCCCACGGAGCCCAATCTGAAACTTATGTCCGTGTTTGACCTCAGTCAACTTTGGTCCACTTACATAGGGCCGCCCCACGAGCCCAATCTATGTCCATGTTCTATCGCAGTCAACTTTGGTCCAGTTACATAGGGCAGCCCCACGAGCCCAATCTAAAACTTTAGATGTCCGTGTTCGATCTCAGTCAACTTTGGTCCAGTTACATAGGGCAGCCCCACGAGCCCAATCTAAAACTTTAGATGTTCGTGTTTGATCTCAGTCAACTTTGGTCTAGTTACATAGGGCAGCCCCACGAAACCCCGGTTAGGTGACAGCCTCAAGGCGAACATAAAATTTGTTAACTTTATATATATATATATATATATATATATATATATATATATATATATATATATATATATATATGGATCCTCTTCTGTCTCCTTACTATTGCCCTTGATAGACAACATCAAGTGGAGCAGACGTGGTTGAATCCCTTTGCAACATAGCATGTGAAATGATACAAACTCGAATGACCCTATGTATGATGTTAATGTTTGATCTTGAGCCACCACTGTAAAAATTTTACGCCTGTGGAATCAATTGATCCATTTTCAGGCAACATTCATGGCTTTGCTCAGTTCTGGTTTTTGGTTTATGTGCTCAAAATCATTAGTCATACGGCATTCAACTTTACGAAATTAGTAACCAGATCGCTTTCAACAGGATATATATATATATATATATAAGCTCATAATAAGTATTGTACAGCTCAGTTTGGTCTAGCTTGTGTTTGACCCGGTTTGAGTGGGTTTGCCCATGTTGCAGTACCATATCTGGCAAAGTGAGCCTTGTCTTGATGAGTGCATGCTCATGAGCAACGTACATAGAAAAAAACCCTAATTTGAGGGTGGCTATATATGCGATCAAATTGATGATGTCATACATAGGTCTAACTTTTGATGTTCATACCTGACTTGGGTATTTACAGGATTGAATCAGCAGCGGAGCTACATATAGGCTGGTGCGGGCAATTGCCCACGCCAACAACAAAATTTTTTAGATATTTTTACATAGATTTTTATAATTATTTACTTATTTATATATATTGTGCGCCGTCAGAAATGAGAATTTCGATAACAGTGCCCAATAGCCAAAAAATTCTGGCTCCGCCACCGAATTAAATTCCACAAGAACAACTTGCAAAATAAACAATGAAGACATTGATTCGACCCCCATCTAATGCTTTGTCCCTATGAAATCGACGACTTCCAGGGTTTGACATAATTGGTTTAACCAATGGCAGGTATAAGGCTAAGTTGTAGTTCGATTCTTGTGGGCGTCAAGCCGTCAACCCCTTACATACAAAAAAGCCCACTGGTTGTGCTCATTTTTGCTTCAATCTCATGAGCTGCCCTTAGCTCAGCCCATTCATGAGCTAATTTGATGAGCCCAAATCAAAGTATATATATATATATATATATATATAAGTCGCCATCTAAAATATTTGTAATTAGATTCGTTGGAACTTGGTTAAGAGCCGGGTAGCACCGAGTCGCAGTCGGACAGGTGTTTATCACAGAGATAAGCCACGAGGCTCGTCGGCATGTGGTTCCAAAACTGCCTTATAAATGCTCATTCATGTTTTCAGTCATTTTCCTTTTTCCTATCGAAGTTTACTTCTTATTGGAGAAGAATGACGAGTTTAATTAATTCCATCTAAAACAAGCATGAGAAGAGCCGCTTCACATAGTAACGTATAGATAAACGATGTCTCATGTCTGCAATTGTAAGGACAATTGCGACATGTACATCCGCCGCTGCTTTGACAGTATGCTCTTTAATCTCCAGGACATCTCCATCCGATTTTTTTTTTGTTTTTTTTTCCATAGTAAGTGAAACGAGGTCAAACAAGGTAAAATAAAAAAGTAGAAAAAATGAGCATTTAATAAGAAACAAAAGTAGTTGGATCTTGGAAGTTCGGAGCTAGTTACTCATGTATCTAGTTCAGCCGATCGATTATCAGTAGAACATTTAATAAACAGAAGGATAGGTTTCGAGTAAGGAAGTTTCTCTCTCTCTCTCTCTCTCTCTCTCTCTCTCTCTCTCTCTCTCTCTCTTTATTTATGGATTTCTCCGGCAGCCAAGATGGTCCTGCATTCCACATGCACAGCCCGATGCAATATCGGCCGGCCGGCTGTGTGTGTGAGAGATCTAGATGGATGAATGGCCGGACAAATCAAATCACACACACATATACATATATAATGGACATTATCGTCTTCTAGCATTAATTTTACATTTTTTTCTTTGCTTTTTTTCTCAACCATCTAGATGACACCTTTGGTTAGATGGCTGAATGACTGTGAATAGTGATAATGATCGTTCACTCACTATACGTTTTAGAGATGATTCCTCATCAGTTTACTCTTGCTCAAGATCCACTGGGGTGCAGAAGAGGAATTTGAAGAGGAAGAGCTCAAGGAAGATAGAAAGAGAAAACCAAAGAGTGAAAGAGAAAATGGGAGGTGAAACGCTAGTTTGGAATGAAAGTGGTTCTAAAGTATATGAGAGGATAAGGTTTTCAAGGTCTTGATTCCTTCAAGATGTCAACTGCAGTGGAATAAAGTTACCGGTGGTGAACAGGATGCTGGAAAGAACATAATGGCAGCACCAGCACGGACCAGGGCCTTTCTTCCTTCTTCTTCCAACCCAAGCTGGTTATATATACGTTATATTAATAAATGACCAAAATAAATGTCTTCATTAATCAATTTTTCATAAGGATAAAGGAAGATGGTAAAAAAGAAAAAAGCTTAAAATGTATTCTTACTTTATAAAAAAAAAACTCAAAAAATGCTCCCATCCTTTTTGGTGCACATTTGTTGCGTGCACAGTGCACAGTGGTGTGCACGCAACTCAATCTCTCTAACAACAGCTGTGAATGGTAAAAAAAGATGGAATGGAAGCTGCTGCCACATCTCTCACTAACTCCCCATTTTCACGTCGTCTCCCCTCTTCCTTTGGCTCCACACCGTTCTTCACCGTGAAGCGGCCGCTGTCTCTATAAATACAGGCCGACCACAACGCTCATGTGCACCAGAAACCTTATCACTTTACGATAAATTGAGAGCCTAGCTAGCAGTTGATTCCAGAGTCTCTCTCTCTCTCTCTTCCCTTCTGTGTGTGGTAGCAGAAGGAGGGGAGTGAGATGGAGATAATGGGGAGTGTGAGCGGCTTGTTGTTGGCATCCACTGCCCTTCTTCTTTCATGGGGTCTGTTCAGGATAGTCTACGCAGTGTGGTGGAAGCCCATGCGGCTCAAGCAGTTCATGAAGAAGCAAGGCGTCGATGGCCCTCCATTCGAGCTCATCTTCGGGAACGCGAGGGAGACCATGCGCTCATTCTTCCAGGCTTGGGCCAAACCCATGAGCCTGTGTCACGATATAGTGCCCCGGGTCCTCCCATTCTTTCATGACGTTGTCGAGAAATATGGTGACTCTCTCTCTCTCTTACTTTCTTTTTGGTTTCTGAAGCTATTATTTCCCATTGAGTTACTAGTCTTCTCTCTGTTCCATTGGTAGAGTTTCAAACTCCTTTTTTGTTTCTCTTCAAACTTAAAAAAAGGAAGAGTACCTTACAATGATCAGTTCAGGCAGTGCATTGAAGTTGGTATAAGGTCTATATTAAGACTGTTCTATTTTATGTGGGGGAGGATTGAAGACGATGATGCGTCAATGTTGGTGCTGCTCTGCTCCAATGTTTCCATTTATGCTTCGGTTGCTTTTAAGTTTTAAGGGAAGTGCCTTTGGTTTGGTAGCTTTACTGAAAGAAAAGAGCCGTGAAATTTCAGGGAGAACGTGCTTGGTCTGGTACGGGAGCATGCCGGTACTCATCGTCATGTCACCTGATCTGGTGAAAGAAGTTCTGACGAATAAGTTTGGACAGTATCCCAAAACACCACCACCACCATCAATGACGGCCCTCGTCACAGGGCTCGTGGCCCTTGAAGGTGAGAAGTGGGCAGCCCACAGGAAGATCCTCAACCCAGCATTTCATCTAGAGAAACTGAAGGTATTCTGAAACTTCTACTACTGCTTCTGTTTCTTCTTCATTTTTTTCTTGCCTTTTATAGCGGTCGACCTTGTGGTTTATGTGGTTGATGTATATACATAAATGGTGTTGCATGGGGACTACAGGGGATGCTGCCGACGTTCTCGCTGAGCTGTGAACAGATGGTGAAGAGATGGTCGGAGCTGGTAGGGTCCCAAGCTTCCCGTGAAATGGATGTGTTCGAGGAGCTTCAGAGTCTTACTGAAGATATCATCTCCAGGACCGCGTTCGGTAGCAACTTTGAAGAAGGAAAGCGACTGTTCGAAATGCAGAAAGAGCAAGCTAAAATAGGCTTCGAATCTCTTTGGAAAATACAACTCCCTGGTTTTGGGTAGGAGATCTTTTTACACACACAGAAAAGCACACCCCCATTTTACAAATTTGCCAGATTCACTACACATACACACACACACACACAGAGAGACAGAGAGAAAGAGAGAGAGAGAGAGGGAGGGAGAGAGAGAACTGACCAGTTTGACCATCGTACTGTGTCTCTCACTCTCTGTTTCTTGTGTTCATAAACTGCCACCAGACATAAAATAAAAAGTTTATCAGTTGGAGTTGTATATGCAATTTATTTAGTCCTTTCGAATCGATTAGTAAAAATTTGACCTAAAGAACAGACATTCAATGTTTAGCATAATTGGTGTCTGTTGGAACTGGGCATGCAAAAAGTATATCGGATTGTGGATTTGTCAAATGGGCAGCCAAAGTTCAATTTAATTTCTATAGGCATCACTTAAACCAAGCTTCCTATATGTATATAGTAACTTGGAGTTATATACTGATTAATGCTGATTGATCATGATATTGATGAAAACGAAACTCTTCAAATACATACATATGCCGACACTTCAAATACATACATATGCTGACACTCAAACGATGCAGTTACATTCCAACGAAGGCAAACATCAGGAAGAAGAGGCTAAATGATGATGTGACCAGCATCCTGAGAGGCATGGTGCAGAGAAGGATCAAGGAGATGAAAATGGGGAGTCCAAAGAAAGGTGATATGCTGGAGCTGCTGCTGGAGTCCTGCAACTATAACGATGTCCCTGAAGAAAAGGGGAGCTTGAAGAAGACGGGGATGTCCATAGACGACGTAATAGAGGAGTGCAAGCTGTTCTATTTTGCAGGACAGGGGACTACAGGGGTGACCTTGACCTGGACCATGGTTGTGCTGTCCATGCATCCTGAGTGGCAGAGCCGTGCAAGAGAGGAGGTCCTCCAAGTCTGTGGAAAGGAAGCTCCTACCTTCGATCAGTTGAGCCAACTAAAGATTGTGAGTACTTCAGTTCCTGCATTTTCTTCTTTCCAATAACGTGATTTATTTTTGTCCACCATTGTTACAGAGGCCTGTAAAGACTGTAGATCAGGAATTAATTTCTCATGGTTTTGTCCTTGCAAGGCTTACAAAGGGATTTCTTTCTTAAGAAATTTTCTTCACATGCAGAAAAAAAAAACATTCTTAGACTTTCTTAAAGGGGTATTCTTCTAATCTTTGGTAAACATTTTTGGATGTACTGAACCGTTGGCATTTCTGATTCTAAGAAAAACAGTAGGCCTCAGGGGTTCCTGAAATTTTTTACCTACAGAGTGAAAGAACAGCCCAAAAAGGTGAAAGGTTTTTTTACCATAAGTTGATCTGTTCTCTGTTGTACTGTAGAATTTAATGCCAACCAAAACTCCTGCATGATGTTAAAGACTAAAGAGTCCTTTCAGTAGGAATGATGGTCTCTCCTTATTATAGCAGTGGTAGCACACTTGTTTGTTTCCATGGACTTTGGGAACCACTATCTTTAGAATGATCCTTTCCACTCACTTTCTTGTCTTGTCTGTTTCTGCTTTCATATTTAGTTGATCGGAAACCTTTCTGTGAGCCGGGACAGTTATGCATAGCAGCCGTAGAGGATCCACCGATACATATCGTATCGGATGGAATACAAAATCCAAGTGATCCACGCACCCATTTATCTCTCTAGTGCCTGGAATCAAGAGACAAGGCAAATATAGTACTTTTTTTTTTTCAAAAACTCCTTGAATATGAAACTATTATCTCAAGCCAACTGCCCACAATACTCATATATATATATATATATATATATACTTTGACAAATTTCTTAAATATTAAACCTAAATCACATAATTGCACAAAAAATGGTGGTACACTCAAGTCAGACTCAGGTGCTGCTCAACACAATACTCGACTGGGTCAATGGTGGTGCACCCAAGTTGACTCAGCTGCGGGTGCGGCCTGACATAGCACCCAACTCCATTGAATCAGGTGTTGCTGACCGCATCGACTAAATCTGACTGCTCCCACCTCAGTTTGTCCGAGTTGGGTGCTGCTGGCCACATCTGACTTTGCATATGCTACTGACCGCAATAGTTTTTTTTCTCTCTTTTTTTCTTCTTATATCATTTTCCTCTTTTTTTTTTCTTCTCTCTCCAAATCTTTGAATTTTGTGTGAGGATAAGGTAGCCTTAATAAAAAATTAAAAAATATAGACAAATAAGATTACCTTTATATATATATATGCACTTGCTGCAATTGCATCTTTTTTTTTTTTTGAAACTTGCCACATATCTCACTCTAAAATAAAACGACTCATAGATGTATTCTTACCTTTTTCTTTCGAATCTAAGACCATATGTTTCGATGACATTTACTCATGTGGGGACACTATGATTCTCCACGCGAAGGTAACTTTTGAGATCTCAAGTCAGAAGGCAGGGGCTTGACTTAAGGTCCACGGATTTCAGTAAGGAAGTTTTAGAAATCTTTGGTGTGGGCCTTGCATCTTTCAAACGTAAGATTGCAGATCCTTGTTAAGAATAAAGGATCCAAGATCACAGGATTTAAGATCCTAAGATCTCAAATCACTAACCAATTAAGGGAGTTTGCTCTCCTGATAGGTCTCATCTAACACACTGGATCCTTCTGCAGGTTACCATGGTTCTGTATGAGGTCCTAAGATTATATTCTCCAGTGGTGATGCTAAGCAGACATGCTTCCAAGAGAATGCAGTTGGGACATCTCGACATTCCAGCAGGAGTTCAGCTGCTACTGCCACTGCTGTTCATGCAACATGATCCTGAGCTCTGGGGTGAAGATTCAAACGAGTTCAATCCGGAGCGGTTCTCCGAAGGCGTCGCCAACGCCGCGAAGCATCAAATGGCCTTCTACCCATTCGGCTGCGGGCCGCGGATCTGCCTGGGATACACTTTCGCGATGATGGAAGCGAAGATGGCAGTAGCCATGATTCTGCAGCATTTCTCCTTTGAGCTCTCACCTTCCTACACTCATGCCCCCTGCCCCGTTATGACTCTTCAGCCTCAGCATGGAGCTCCTCTTATAGTGCACAAACTCTGATTTCTTTCTTTAGAAGCTTGTTCTGGTGTGTTCATAATTGTACCCACTTTTCTTGTGGATTGTCCTGTGCAAAGCAATATTGAAGATGTTGGGCTAAAATATTGTTGGATCAATAAGAATTTCTTCAGGTTTATGAGAACAAAAGATCCTGAGGATGCTAGGATTATGTGGATGAATGCTATAATGCATGCTCAGATGTTCGACGTACATAAGAGATTTGAAGAAGGTCAAGAGTTCAATACTCAGAGTTGCATCTCCATTTTCATAAGCTAAGTGGCTAGGGGTTTGAGTAATCCCCAACTTGCCAATCCGAAAGGGAAAATAAGAAACTTTTCAAATATTCAAGTATCATTAAAAATCGATTTCAGAACCGAATAGGTTAGAGGCTGCCGATTCTGAATCGGCTATTCACTGAACTCGGTTGTTAGTCAGCCAATAATATATATATATATATATATATATATATATATATATATATATATATATATATATATATATATATATGTAACAACTCAAAATATATGAAAAAAAGGTTGAAACCTGACATGTAGCACCCCTGAATCGGCCAGGTGCGAGTCACTGGTGAGTTTGACCATTTATATAGGAAATATATTATATAAATGGTATTAAACTTTATATTATAGTAAACATATATATGTTAAAAAAAAACTGTACCTCTCTCTCTCTCTCACGCATTATTATTCATGTCATGTGTAAAATATCAACTTTCAGGCGAAATATTTTTATTCAAAATGAAGTTATCAAAACGCCACGATTATTCAGCAAGTTGACCCAGCAATTCATCAGCCATTTCTTGGAGTTAAAAATGTTCTAAAACAGAAATCTCTTACTACACTCCTGAGATGCATCTAGTTATTTATATCTGTTAACATGTCAAAATAAATAAATAAGGTTGTCAATAGATCAGATTCAAATCAAATATAATATTAACCATATCTTTTTTTTTGGATATTCAATTGTTTGGATTCAAATTCAGATGTGTATATGAAGGAATCGAAATCCAAAATCCAATTTCATAATCTGAATCCGATCTACATCTGATTCTTGTGTCCATGTCCAAATCCGAATTCATTTTGAACCAAATCCAGCTGATTTTCAACATGTAAGAGCATTGAATCTGCAGTATTATTTACTTAAAAAAACTAAGTCTGCTCTGAATCTGAATCTGTTCAAATGTCACTTCTTAAATCCAAATATGGTCCAATTTCTTAATCGGATATTAATTTTTTTCTATATCCGATTTTTTTTTGAAACTGTTTGGTTGGAAATCCGACTCAAATCAGATACATTAACATCTCCATAGACAAGCAAGACTGACATGTGCAAATTAGAAAGTCATATCAGGAAAGAAACATAACTGCTTAGACATATCTTGACTAATGGAAAAAATCACTTCTTGTTGTGAATTCCACCATTCGTTTATGCATAACATTTTTTCAGCAACTAATTAGCAAAGACAATTGCTAAACAGGGCACACTAATCAAAATGCAATTAAAGTATGCACACTAATAAAAATGCAATTAAAGTATCAGATACGATGTAGATATATAAGAAACATAAATAAACTTTGAGGGGGCAGACTGCCCACACCAGCCAACAAGTAGCTCTGCCACCCCGGATCTAAACTAAAAAAAAGAAAAAGAAAAAAATACACTTTCACTCGATCACGGATTTGGGTAATTCGGTGTCCAAATGATGAAAATACCCTTGTTAAGAACAAGGGTGAGAAGTGAGAACCCTCCCTGAACTAACAAAAACGGAAACCCGCGCGTGAAGTGAAGTGGGTGTTTGACCCCAAACGAGCACTGTTCTCTAAAAATTTTATGGCCTTTATTTCCTCTGTGTACAGGCAATCATGTGACCCAAAACTTCTTTTTATTGAACAAATTAAGACATCTTGTGCTGCCTGAGGACTTGAGACGAGCCACCAGTGGTCGAAGCGATAAAATAAACATCATCGATGGTCTTCTTCTCACAAACATCGTAAGAGGGACGGCTTTATATAAGAGAATGCTGGTTCTATGACTACCAATTGACGCTAGCTCTCAAATAACCGATCATCTTGTTCGCGCTCTGTGCCTCTCTCGCTCTCTCACACACACACAAGATTCAGCGAAGGGCTGAAAGACCGGGAATTAGATCATGGGAAGCACTGTAGTGATGTGTGCTGCTCTTCTTCTTTCTCTGTGGGTTGCGTGGAGATTGGCGTAGTCGTTATGTGGGTTGCGTGGAGATTGGCGTAGTCGTTATGGTGGAGGCTCATGATGATCAACGGTTGCTTGAAGAAGAAAGAGATCCGTGGGTTGGATTAGGAGCGGGGATAGAAATTTTTCATGAGAGAGGTCGAATTATAGTTTCAAAATTTTAATTAGGAAAATGGGGGAGGCAAGGCCCCTGCGGCCGCCCTCCCCCCTTGCCTCTACCCTTGGGCGAAAAGAAAGTTTCTTGCTTGGCGAATTCGGGGATATGACGTCGGGCTTGGTCCAAACCCATGAACATATCTCAAACAACTTTGCACCGTTAGTCTTACCTTCCCTGCACGATGTTGCCAAGAAATATGGTGATCACCTCTCTCTCTCTCTCTCTCTCTCTCTCTCTCTCTCTCTCTCTCTCTTAAACTGGTTCACACACAAAAACACATATATAATATAACCATCCACAAAAGTCTCAGAAGTCTCTAGCCATAAGGGGGCCATCAGCAAATGGTTTATGAAGTAGCTATAGTTTAATGTTTATGGTGGTTTTGAGCTCGGTGTAATGGTTTATGAAGTAGCTATAGTTTAATGTTTATGGTGGTTTTGAGCTCGGTGTAGGCCAAGTCATTATAGTGATATAATGAGGTAACTTAGTCGGATGTGTGTGTCATAAGGAAGGTAGATTATAAAAATTCAAAAGTTTAGTTTCCGTATTTAAGATTGTGAGGATTCTTTGGGGGACTTGTGAAGGATAGGGGTGGAAACCAAAACTGCTAGAGGCAGGTTGGGTTTCGTCGAAATAGGGGAGTGAGCCCGGTGTGGGTCGGGCCATTACTAGTCTTTTTACCGACGTATAGCTATAGGGACAGATGGTTTATGATGTTCCAACAGTGTGTAGTGCCGGTTGCTTCCAATTTGCATATATGATGTTAGCTATAATTTGTATATAGGATCCATTTTGAGGTATGGTACTGTTATGTATACATGAACTAGTGCTACGTTGGGTAGCTAGGAAGGAAATCTTTTTATCAGGTCCAATGATGTAAATGTGTTGAGGGTAAAGAAAAGCTCAAAAGCCAACTATCTATTTGTGCTTTCTTTTTTTAATGCATGTATCTGAATTTACAAGGTCAAGCCCACAAACCTGAAACTTTTAGCTCATCAAATCCAATGCATGAACAAAGAAAAAAAGGCCGTCAATTTCATGTTGAAGAATGTTCATATCTCAGAACCATCAAATTGGAAGTTTTTACAACTTGAGCATGTGCCAAAAGCGGCCTGAGAAATATTAGTGGTGATTCAGTCAAGGTGTCTTCGGTCTTCTTCGAGAATGTTCCGGTGGTGATAATCATGCCGCCGGAGCTGGTGAAAGAAGTTACTGCAAACAAGTTCAACCAATTTGAGAAACACCACCGGCTCCCATGACTCTAAGTCATCGGATTCTTCTATTTTACTGCTGCACCGGAGTCCGCATCGAGTCGGGTGCGCACTGGACATGAGTGCTGCTCCGACTCACACCCGAGCTCAGTTAAAATGTCATATTACTAAATTATTTAGATAATATATGTTGTTCTGATATTTTTTTATGCAATACAATTATTCAAGTATGTTATATACATTAATAACTAAATTGTAATAATATGCTTATTTTGTTATATATATAATAAATTAAAAAAATAATAAAATACCATTGCCGCACCGCCACACCTAAATTTTTTGGGATGCACTCGCACCACTCACCATCCAGTTGCTTACCACACCACAGGATGATGAGGGTATTTTAGTCATTTTCATTCTTGTGCATCACAGCTTCGTACACTAAGACCCGTCAGCCCAAAAAGTGATTTTTTTAATCTTTTCATTCTTTTAGTGAAATATTTTACTATTTTAGTCACTTGGGGCGCCCAATTACTCTTTTCATCTTCTTGCTTGAGCGCTCAATCTCACAAATTTTCCACCAGTTTGATTAGCTTCAGCATGTGGAGCACACACTTCAATTCGAATTGAAGGCCCGGAAAATTGAGCCCAAGAGTAAAAGTTACCATCAGTTTCATCTCGATTAGACAAAACTCAAGCTCAACTTCTCAAGCTCAGACTGAATTAAGCCAAACTTCATATAATGGAACAAGTTCAAGCACGACTCATTTAACTTGTTTTTGTTAGTGCGTCTCATTTCTTTTAACTCGTTCAACTCATCAACCCATTTAACTCATCCACTATCTTTAACTAATTCAATTACGATGAACCGGTTTTACATAGTCGAGCTGGGTACAGTCTAAACAAGTCTAGTTCTCACAACTCGAACTCGACTCGCCTAACATGCATTTCGAGTGTAAACATAATCAAGCTGAGCTCGAGTAGCATTTGAGCCCAATGTCAAACCAGCCAACAAGCTTTAGCTCTCCTTGAAAAGGAGGTGATCTAGCTGCACCACCCAGTATGGCTATCTTGTTACTTGTTGAATTTATCTCTCTCAACTTGGATTCCATGAGGTGGGCCCTAGAAAGTTTTAGAATAAGCAAGAGGAATTCTTAGATCCTCCAGATGCAGAACTTGTACGGCTTTGAACCCAAATACATTACCCACAATGGAAGTAAACATGTTAGTAGAAGAACCTTCTTCAAAAAGGTCCAAAGGATATGCTACATAAGCAATATATTGATTTTTCTCCTCCGCAACAACACGCGCGATGTGGTAGCATCATCCTTTGTAACGATCAAGGCTGGTGAGTTCAAGTATGAATTTGATTCCATTTTAGATATTGGAATCAACTCATTTAAATTTGTGGTTGTAGCTCGGCTATCCCCCTAGCCGAGTCATTCCCTTATGGAAAAGACTGAAATAGCTAGGGCAAACCAAAACAAACAATAACTCAACAAATATATTCAATGGGCAAAAGGAGGGAGAGGAATTCAAACCCTTGATAGTCCTTTGTTTGTGGTATAGATATATATAGAATCAATGGGTGTGTGTTGATACATGCACATGTATCAAGAACGAATAGAATACATGTATAATTTCTCTTTGCCAAGGAGAAGATGCGGGTTCCATTCCCCGCTATCCGCCCAGGGTAAAGTAATTTAATATAAGAAATTATCCGGTATAGTTGATATACCTACCATAGTTAGTGTACCGGTTCATTAAATTGGCCCGACTTTGTGCAGCCCTAAGAGACCTACACTTGGGTAGGTAATGTGTACACTTCAAAGCAAATTAAGCACTCAAACACATATTGCGAAGCACATCAATGGCCTCGCATTGGTGAATCACGTTCAAAAGATGAGGTTAGTGCCCTCATAGTCACATGACACGATTGTTGTGTAAATAAATAAGATTGTGAAACTAATTAAGATGAAAGATAATGACTCTTTTCCCTTTCATTTCATTTCATTTCATTTCATTTCATTTCATTTCTGCCTATTCTCTAAATCTTGACAGCCATCACTACAAAAGCTTTCCGTCTCTCCTCTCTCTCTCCACTGCCCATCTGTGGTTGGGTGACTGTCAGGGGCGGAGGGAGGGGGGGCTGGCCTAGGCCATGGCCCCACCCAACCAGCTTTTTTTTTTTAAAATGTAGTGTAAAAATCGAAAAAAAAAATTGCCTCAATGTATTTTTTGAGTATAAGTTGAGTTTGGCCCTACCCAAATCCAACCCACGAAATCCAGTCCCCATTTGGCCCGCCCTTGCCGAAAATCCTGGCTCCGCCCTTGGTGACTGTGACGCTCCGTCTTTTCTCTCTCTTATTTTTCTGTGCATTGTATTGTATATTTCTTCTTCCTGCTTCTGTTTTTGCAGTTTGTTTTTTACGGATTGTTCTTGTACCTAGGGGATCTCTTGTCCCCAAATTTTGTTATATATTCCCATTTTATGGCTCTCTCTCTCTCTCTCTCTCTCTCTCTCTCTCTCTACACGATAGGAATCTCCCCGTCTCTCCATGAAATGCATCTCTTTCACAAATTTAATTCAGCACATAATGGCTTTATTCTCTTGCCTAACACTGAAAAGTTGGGCCCATTCGTTTTTAAATGGGAAGCAAGGTGAATGATTAATTTTAGAGAATCATGAGCGTTTACAGATTACATTACAGAGCATTAAAATCGGATACGAATAATTGAAAGTATTACCGAGAAGGGTTTTTTTCTTCCTTCATTGCAAGTCATTTGCCTGCTTGGATGCATGCAGAAAGATTTGTTCGACATGTTAAGTTTCCCACTAGAAAGTTCACATATTTTTTTGTAAAGGGAGGACGCAAATCTGCCGCTGATGATGCCCAAAGGTAAAAAATTCATTGTTGAAAGCCCCATGAACAGTTGCTAAAAGCACAATGAACCATTGATGTACCGTAAACTGTCACTAATGCTGATGTAGCAACTGTTTATAGGGACAAATTTATTAATTCCCGTCACACAACAACATCCAACATTTGGTAGATTTGAACTCCCATTTGTATAGAGAGAGAGAGTATATATAGTTGGAAACACCATAAACAGTTGCGAAATGAACAATGAACCATTACTGTACTATAAATTTTAGTCAATGATGACGTAACAACTGTTTTCTAGTGACAAATTTTTAATTTTTTGTCATACATGAACATCCAACATATGTAGATTTGAACTCCTAAATTTTAAAGTGTTTGTTTATATATATATATATATATATATATATATATATATATATATATATATATATATATATATATATATATATATATATATATATATATAATGTGAGTGACTTGTTAATTATTTGTTAGTTTCTGTCATCATTTGGCTTTTCAACAAAAAATATCTTAATTTATCTTTTTTATTTTTTCTTATTTTTGTCGGCAAGCAATGTAGAAGCTGAATTTTGACTAACTGAACTACAAAACTTTTTTGGGATTTTAGATATGCTTTCTGCAATAAGAACTTAAGATGCTTGATGAAGCCACGAGGCTTTTGCTTTCCCTCATAATTAGTTCTCTCAGTGCTTTTTATGGCAACGTTAACCTTTCTTGTCGCTATTCAAAATGAAGAGTCTGACATCTATTGGTCCATCGCGTTTGATGGCCTTGAATTTTGATTATTTAATAGTATGGAATTTTGATTCTAGAAGTGAAAATGATGTGTTAGGTAAAACATCAATTAAAATTTTAGAATTGATGAAATTAAATCATCATGACATGTGCCCACAAAAACAAATGGAAGAAATGTAAAATTTCTAGATTTATAATTCGGTGGAATCACAACTCTAGAATTTTGATTAAAAAATGAGCTTACGATTCTAGAATCAAAATTCTTTGTTTAATTCTAAAATTCCACAACCGAACTTATCAAACACACCTTAAATGTATCCTTGTGCGGGTGTCACCCTCGTCATCACACAGCCTGTAGTAGGATCGAAGGTGACTTTACTTAGGGGTGAAGCGAGAAATTTTTCATGAGGAGACACAATCTCTAGCGGAATCGAAGGTGACCTTACTTAGGAGTGAAGAAAGGAATTTTTCATGAGGAGGGCCAAAATATAGTTTCTTGACTGGGGCTAAAATATAACTTTTCAAAACTTTTATGTAGAATAAATCTTTTTTTTTTTAAATTTACATGTAAATTAAAAAAAATTTATGGTGGGCCAAGGCTTTTGCCAGCCCCTGGCTCCCTTTGATCAAACTGGATAATGAATTTTTTTTAATTTGAAAACCTTTTTTGGCATTTAGAAGTCCAATTTTGTAAATTATTCCTCCAGTTTAAAAATTTTTATTTGGATGCGGTTACTTGAGAACTGTGGGAAACTTTCAGTGTATATTTGTTGGTCATGAAAAGTCTGAGCTGTCATTTTCCATATTAGCGCAGAAGTTCGGTGATTGTTTGTAAAATTTTTTGCTTAAATATTAAGAGGAAAACTAAGTGATGTAGACACAACTAATCATGTATTATATTGTTGGATATAGTTAGGAAAACCAGTACAAATTAATGCACATACGTTTCAATAATATTAAGCCAAACAACAACCTATGGTTGGATGAGCAAATTGTAGTTTTTGTTCACTGGTGTAAAACTTAGGTATACATGTGAAGCTTCCGTCACTCCATGATCACAACTACCATAGCCTCAAGGGCCGTAGCATAACTGGTTGAATAAACAGTTGTGTAGAAGACATGTCGTCCATTCCTTTAAATGCTACATGTGTTGGATTATATAAATGAGATTGTGATACCCTAGTTGACGGGGTATATTGTGTCATACCATGAATTTGACATAGTTTAGGGCTCGGAAAGCAAGAAGAAGACCTTTAAACCTTCCAACCACAAGGATCACAACTACCATCAAAGCTACCCGAACCGACTCTAAGCAGGAGTCCTAAATATGTGGGGAACATTCTCCCACATGGATCCACAAACAAATAAGTCAAAGTCAGAGCTTCTCCTTCACATTCATTGAGCTTTATTGGGCCAGCGGTGGCACCTACTAGCTTGTCCCCACTCCATGTTACTCCACATGATGGTGAAATGATAGCACTATATACATTTCAATGCCTAACTGTTTGCTGGAGTATTCTGTCCTTGGTTTTAATGAAAGCACTATATACATTTTATTGCCAATTGGACTCTTGCGACATTCAATTTAATGATCATAAGGCCAACTCAGTTGACAAAAAATGGACATTTACTGTAAAGAAAAATGCACCTCAGAGCAATCTGACGGCTACCAAGTAGCTAGTTTGTGAACAGGATTCACGGAACCAGGGGCAGAGCCAAGAATTTTTTCAGGGGCGGGCCAAACCATCCGTGGGTTTGGCCAAGAGGAGCGACGGGTCGGGCCAAACTAAAAAAATTTGATTTTTACATATAATTTTTTTTTTCTGGGCTCAACCAGGCCATGGCCCAGGCGCCCCCCCTCCCTCTGCCCTGTGCAGAACTGTTAAGCTGAAAATCATGTTTCAAGTAATTTGATGTATTTTCTGAATTCCGAGTTGCTTACATGTTATACTAACAAAAATACCGTTGATGTTGCTCGCTTTCAAACATAGAACCGGTGCCATAAAAATCAGCCTAGAATTGACAAAAAATATTTCAAAATACATGGAAAACCATATAAAAGTACAAGAAAACTTGGCACAGCGACACTGTTGATTCTGATGAGACTGGCCAAAACAAGTTAGACCTTGAAGAAAGTCTATGACTTATTTGCAACTTCTTAAATAGTTATGCTTCAATGAAATATGCCCTCATGAACTCATCAAAATGAGAATTCCAATAGCCCATATTAGTGCACACACCCATATTAGTGCACACACACACACACACACACACACACACACACACACATATATATATATATATATAGAAAAAAAACATACAAAAGCCATACAAAAGATAATGACTACAAAAAATTCATCTCCCTTGCAAACATTCCATATGTGTGTGACCCCTAGCCACATTTAACTGAATAGCGATCATCAATATTATAAGCTTTTTCTTTGTTGTCTACAAATGTAGGTCTAATGTATAAGTATTTATTGATGCCGATTATAGAACAACCAAGTGTTGTACTCTTAACCTTTCACATGTCACTGTTTGTAGTTCAGAAGAGTAGCACCCATAAAAATCGTATTGAATGTGTCTAGTAAGTATAATACTTAAGCCGTCCAGCTTTGTTATGTCCATTCAAGCTACCAACTGTTACATGCTTGGGGCCGATGAATGTGAATGTCACAAAACACAAAATTCTAATTTTCTCATTTTAACTACTCATCCAAACCGAGTTCACTACAACAGAGGAAGGGGCATAATCGTCCAACAAAAGTGAACCTACCAAAAGATGTCATGGCAGACTGGGGCATGCCCAATGGCTGACTCGAATGGCACACCATCCCGCATTCAATCTCTACTTCTAGAAGATAAAACAAGAAATTGGAGTAGAAAACTTCTAAGAGCCCCTACCTTTATTCCAACAAAATGGTTATATACAAGGGAATGCCAGAAAAGACCTTAATTATAAGCACAAAAGATTGACCCAACCCTTTACCTAAAAAGTGAAGACAACCAAAACCTACGAGCTATGCATATATATTTTCTTGTGGTACAATTTGAGAACATGTGTTTGAATCAGTAGATGAACTAGAAAAATTCATTGAAAGGGTACTTGTTTAAAAATACTTAAATTTGTTGGGACACTTAATATATAATGATAAATATTTAAAATTTTTATTTAAAAATAAAGAACCTTTAAAGACTGATGTGAGCAACTGTCCACAAACTAGTCACGATGTGGCTATGGCAACTATTGAGGATGACATTTTGCTCTTAAAATTGTTTTAAGTTCAAAAAGTGTTTGATGACGCCGAATGCCGAAACTCAGTTGGTGAAAAAACTGGTTTGACATAAATTAGGATTGAAAAACTAAAAAAAAAAAGAAGAAAACTTCTAACTTTTACAAATCTAACCTATTGTTAAGGTGTCATGGAAATCAAATGTAACAAAAAAATACGTTTTGGCTCCATCTCGCCACTAAAAAATAAAAAAACCATGATTGTGACAAACTTGATTGGCTGGCCGGGGTCCAACTTGGACGGCAAAACTTAATTGTAATCGCGTACGGTGGCATGGCCATTGAAAAAAAACTAGTAAATGCATAATAATGTCATGGAAACAATAATAAATGCATGAGGGTTCTCACTCAACAAATGGCATGTAGCCATGCAGTGTGGCGTTTCGGCTATAAATGCAGCAGGAAATATGCAGAACATCGATTTGCACAAGGTCGAAGAAGAAAACTTGCTTCTTTTCTTCTTCTGGCTGCGGTAGAGAAGTGCTGTAATGGAGATGGTGGGGAGCATGATGAGTGTAAGGACGTTGGTGGTGCGCGTATTGCCTGGTTTGCTTCTTGCATGGGCAGTGTGGAAGGTGCTGTATGAGGTGTGGTGGAAGCCATGGAGGATTCAAAGGTGGCTGAGGAAGCAGGGAATCCATGGCCCATCCTACCAGCTCTTCTTCGGCAACGCCAGAGAGACCATGAGCATGTTCTTCGAGGCTTGGTCCAAACCCATGAGCTTGTGCCACGATATAGCCCCACGAGTCCTTCCATTCTTTGATCACGTTGTCAAGAAATATGGTAACTTTCTCTCTCTCAAACTATATATATATATCTAATTATATATATAATCATTTTGTCAAGAAATATAGTGATTTTCTTTTATATGTACATATATAATCATGTTGTCAAGAAATATAGTGATTCTCTTCTCATATATATATATATATATATATATATATATATATATATGAAGCCAAGGGTGAGGCCGAGAGGCTCTGGTTCTCCTTATAAAAAATTATATATAAGTTTTAAAAAGTTTTATTTATCTTATATAAAAATTTTAAAAATTAACAATTCAGCTTTTATCAAAATTTTAAAGTCACAATTCATCTTTTCATAAAAAATTCCTAGCTTTGTTTCTTTATATATATATATATATATTGTTGATATTTGTTTGAAGACTTCACAAAAACTCTTTTTTTATTTTGTAGTCTTGGGAACGTTTTTTCGTATCGTTTTGATTTTTATGGTTAATTTCGGTAAGGTTTTTCATCGAGTAGCTACAGTTCTATCAGTTAAACAACTCAAGTACTATTTAGTATATGTTTTCCTTTTTGAGAGATTACTTTTGTTCCCTTGACGTCCAGCAGTGAACTCGCGATATACTTGAACCGACTTTCAGGAAGAGACTTACGGCTGTCTGTCGCAAGACAGCACGCCTGTCCTTTTCTTCTTCGTCTCGCTCTTTCTCACTATATATATATATATATATATATAAAAGAAAATTGACAAAAATCAAATCATTTGGGTAATGGACAACTTTTGATATTTTTTTGAAATTTAACCTTGACTTAAGAGTGATTTAATGAGAAACATATATGAAGTTAGTTGTTTTCTTACTTAAATGATATTTTTTTAATAGTGAAACAATGAACGGCTCTTAAAATTTTGGTAGTACAAAGATCAAGTTTTATTTTACAAAAATGCCTATATTTAATGCATGATTTATATTAAATTAGTGATTAAACACATTACAAGATTCATATTTTATTTCAAACACTTATTTAACAAGAATTTAAGAGGTCTGGTTTTATCCCTTACCCAAGTGGTCTGTACCTACCAATCACTTATATATATATATATATATATATATATATATATATATATATATATATATATATATATATATATATATATATATATATATATATATATATATGTAATGATAAAAAAAAAAGTTGCTAAAAGGACAATAAATCATTGTTAAGGCTCCCTAAACAATCGCTGTATCACGAACCATGACTGATGCCAATTTAATGACTAGTTTTTAGCAAACTTTTAAAATTTAACCATTCAGCACACGACGTCATTGAATTTCTCTCTCTCTCTCTCTCTCTCTCTCTCTATATATATATATATATATATATATATATATATATATATATATATATATATATATATATATATATATATATATATATATATATATATATCTAGCGCTTGTGCAGAAAATGACACTTACGGAACTCAAACTGCAGTCAAACAATTGAGGCTTGAACCCATTATGCAATCTCTTTGAACTTATAATTTGCTTGTTGAATTTTCGTATTATATTGTGTGTGTTCTATGCTGATCAGGCTAAAGATGCGTTAAGCAGCAAGTCTTTAGTTTGATTTCGATGGCACTGGGTCATCCAGAATGCACTCTGTGTATGTATGGAATCATCTTCTTGAAGGAATTTAAACCTGCCACTTTCAATATCAACATTACTTTTGGTTATGCAGTTTTCTGTTTTCCATGCGTCTCATAAGTTGCATCAAATATATATGATCTGTATGAACCCGGTTGACAGCAGAAGTGCGAAGTCTATGACTTAGTTAAGCAATTTGGCTTCTCTTTGTTCTCTGTAACAACTCTGGGAAAAACCTGAAATTTTCAGGCAAGCAGTGCGTGGTTTGGTATGGAAACATACCTGTGGTTATTATCTCGTCTCCGGACCTTGTGAAAGAGGTTCTCACAAACAAGTCTGGCGAGTTTGTCAAGGCACCACCCCCACCATCCATGAAGTCGCTTGTCACAGGGATTATCATTCGTGAAGGCGAAAATTGGGCTGCCCACAGGAAGATCCTTAACCCAGCGTTTCATCTTGAACAACTGAAGGTTTCATCATTTCTTCGACCTTGTGTTCTTATTTATGCATTTTTCCTTCTAATAAACTAGTGATCAATTTGAGATTACACAACCAGCAAGGGTCTGGGAGACTTGGACAGTGTTTCCTGCTTAGAAGATGAGGGAAAAAAGGAAGAAAAATAAAAGGGCAGACTTGCAATTTTTTTTTTTGTGACAAATTATGAGAAATATGTGGTTGATTATTTGTCTTTGGGTGTAGCAGGGATTGCTGCCAACTTTTTCTTTCAGCTGTAGCGAACTTCTGAACAAATGGGACAAGTCAGTTGCTACCAGTGGATCCTGTGAATTGGATGTGTTCGCTGAGCTACAGACACTCACTGAAAATGTGATCTCAAAGCTGGTGTTTGGAAGGAATCATTTAGAGGGAAAGCGGCTCTTCGAGATCCAAAAAGAGCAAGCTGAAATGGCATTCAGAGCACTTTGGAAAATTCAGTTGCCTGGATTCAGGTCACAACCTCTTCTTCTTCTTCTTCGTCGTTCTTTTTTCCTTTCCTTTACATTCAATTGCTTAGAGCAAAGTAACACTCCCGGACGACAACAAATTTTCATGCATTAATGGAAGAAAATTTTCCTGTCTCGTGTCATTTTCAAGGCAAAACTTAATCCCATCTCCAGCCATAGGTTTGCCTTTTGATATCCAAATTCATTCCGCATGTATATGTTTATTGTGTGTATGGGGCCCAACGTTACTATGCCTTTGTCCTATATTGCTTACTAGGACATGCTTTGATTTGTTAAGTAAATGTATTTCTTAATTATTTTTAACCTTTTCCAATATTTATAAATATGTGAGCAATATTCAACCTCAGATTTCGGGAATAAATTGTATTTACATGATCTCTCACCTTAAACTCGAGCTTGAATTGAGTTTAAGCTCATGTTATCATATGAATAACACAATCCTTGAGATGAGCCCAATCAAGCTACATATAACCATGATTAAATGACTCCAAGTGGACTTAAATTCATTGTAATGAACAGATCAACCCGGAATATGCCTTGGGTTGTTCATAGGCTCATTTCAAGGCCAATCATTGAATGAGACAGCGATGGAATACTTATCTTGAATTGAAACGTCAGAGACTGCAAATTGCCAAGTTTATTGAGACAGCGATTTTCACCATGCTGAACACACATTTATGGCATGATACAGAGTCCACAACAACTTTGATTCTTTGTGCCATTGAGATTTTCAGTAGTTTCACATCATAGTAAAAGCTGAAAAAGTAAGGATGCATTGTGTTGTCATCAGGTGCCACATGAATATCTCTGGCTATTGTATGCAGATTAAGTTACTTCTTGCCATCCATGACGATACCAATGTCTTATGCAGATTCATTCCAACAAAGGAAAACATTAGAGCGAAGAAGCTCAACGACGAATTGACAATAATTCTGCAAGACATGATAAGGGAGAGGATCAAGAAGACGAAGACGGAAGATGCAAGGAATGGTGATCTGTTGGCAATGCTGTTGGAGGCATACATGATTGACAATGATCCAAAAGAACCAGGGAGCTTCAAGAAGATTGGGATATCAAGGGATGATGTAGTAGAAGAATGCAAACTGTTCTACTTCGCAGGGCAGGGCACTACTGCAGTCCTATTGACATGGACCATGGTTGTGCTGTCTATGCATCCAGAATGGCAAACGCGTGCAAGAGATGAGGTTCTTCGAATATGCGGAAACGAAATTCCGACGTTCGACCACTTGAACCAATTAAAAATTGTGAGTGCCATGCTTCTGATTCTTGTGTTTCTTTCATCTGCATTCTTCTGGTATGGAGTACTTGTTAATGGTACCAAGTTCTATCATAAGCTCCAAAGGGCTCCACTGCTTTGGTAGAGGAAATGTTTAAGACCAATTATATAAGAAGACATGTTCAAAACGTAAAAAGATAATTCCTTCCTTCGTGGCCAAATCTGGGTGTCTTCTCCAAGTGCAGGGGATGGCAGTCAAGAGTTTAAAAGAAAGCTGTCTGTTTCAAAAGAATTTCACAAATAAATGAATTAGATAATACCCAATTAATGTTTAATCTATTTATATCAAGATAACTAAACTAGAAAATTTTGTTTTGTCCCTATTTTTGCTCACCTTTTGGTAGTCATGCAAGGGTTATGACAGAGACCCATCAGCTCTAAGCAGAGAAGTGCACTGGGTACTGAATCTTTCAAACTCCTCCAACTTCTGTTTTCCAAGATAACCCCTTACCCATGTGATTGCTGTTTTTGCTGTTCACTTCACTTCCAGAATTGTGACATAAAGAAACCTCTATTGGGACATGTGTCCCCCCACTTTTACTATCATGCTATAAATTCTTTAGTGAGCTTTTCACTAATGGGCCTGTCCATGAGAAAGACCCTTGCAAGGCCCATAAAGACTGTCGCTCACATGGACCAGCAGGGTGAACATCCAAGTTATGTGCATTGAAGAACTCTGCAAAGAAAAAATAATTTCGGCTGACAATGTAGTCTCCTTATTTTATAAAATATGTGCAGGTTACCATGGTTCTGTGTGAAGTTCTGAGGTTGTATCCCCCAGTAGTAATGTTGGCAAGACATGCATCCAAGACAATGAAGGTGGGAAAATTTGAGATCCCTGCTGGAGTGCAACTGCTATTACCTACGCTGTTAATTCAACATGATCCTGAGCTTTGGGGTGATGACTCAAAAGAGTTTAAACCAGAAAGATTCTCTGAGGGTGCCGCGAATGCCTCCAAACATCAACTGGGATTCTTCCCATTCAGCTGGGGACCGAGGGTCTGCATTGGTCAGAACTTTACCATGGTTGAAGCAAAGTTGGTGCTAGCCATGATTCTGCAACAGTTTTCTTTTGAGCTCTCTCCTTCCTATAGTCATGCACCTTCCCCTGTTTTAACTCTTCAACCTCAACATGGAGCCCATCTCATCTTGCATAAAATATAGTGTCATGATGTCAGGGCTTCGCTTGTGTGCTCTCGTCTGGTTGTGGAATAAGGAGAGCTTCACCATCCAAGTGTTTATGTCCTTAGTTGACCTTGTACTCTGATGAATTGTAAAATTTAATTTGGAGAGCAATGCCATCACTTTCTTTTCTACAAGAGAGGAAGCAAATTTCTGGTACAAAAACTAAACACGCAATTGAATGTACCATCTGTTAGTAATTAAAGGTCCTACAAAAGGAAGGTGATAGAAAGTAAAAGGAAAATAAATGCATGCAAGAGACTCTTAGGGCTTTATAGATCAGTGAACCAGCTTGTACAATTTAATGGTCTTTCGAGTCAAAATTCACTATGATAAGGACAAAAGGGAAGGTACTTATCTTCTCCTTGGACATGGTAGCTACTTTTTCCAGATCACTTCATTTCTGGAGTCATTTTTTCACCTGGCAGTACTGACAGATATATGATCCACAATTTTGTTCATTCCATTGATTGTTCAAAAATGTAGGCACCAACGTTATCGGCTCTTTTCATTTTATTTATTGGAACAATTATCTGTTTAATTCATAGTCACAAATAACGTTTTGGAGTTTTAAACGATGAAGTTTTTCTCAAGTATAATACGACGAGCTTGAAAAAAAAAACATCAAATTTTTAAAAATTTTAAAAAACTAAAAATGGGAGAAACATACAATAAGTGAAAAACTAATAACACAAACATCAAAAGATAAGTAGATTTGCAACAAATAAAAAATAAAAAAATGTTTGACATTAAAAAAACTGAAAAAATAAAAAAGTGAAAAAAACTAAAAAAAAAACATGTTAAAAACGTTTTTTTTGTTTTAAAAGTTTTTTTTCAAAAAAATTTTTTTAGCTTTAAACAACCATTTAATTTATTGCGTTTTTTAAAGTTTTTTTTTTTTAAAAAGCGTTCTGTGACAATGGACTTTAATTTATAATGACACTTATGATTTAGATATTATTTGTTCAATTAATTGAACAATTCCTTTTTGCCAAAGTTATTATTGACTTAGAGTTAGAGAGAAATGATGCATCCGTCTGTTGGAGATAAGAATCAGAACCTTTAAGAAGATAATTCAGGTAAGATCAAGGAAGTTATTGCTGATATGTATAGATCTGTAACAAATATGAGTGGAGCTGTTATTGATCTTGACAAGGCAACAAATAATGAAGAAAATCAAAACTGTTCTAAACGGCTCCTAAAATTCAAGGAGCAATGACCTTGTAGACATCCCTTACAAGTATGAGGGACTGTAACTCCATGAATTTCAAGGTCGATAGATGAGTCTTCCGTGGACTAAGATCTATTCCAGCCACGTTAAAGTCTTTCTTCTCTAACTCTTTTTTATGTTTCTCAACACAGTCCTTGCCTTAATGTGACTCAGTAGTTGTTCATACTTTTGTTGCTCCAAGGAGAAATGGATTTGCAATACGCTCCGTTAATTATAGTTACGCACTTGAGGAAACGTATTGCAACTCTGTTAATTAACTCACTTTTTCTACCATCTTGAAAATATATTGAAAGAAAAAACAATTCAAATAAAAAATTTATAAACCTCAAGGACCTACCTGATTTAAGTAAGAAAAAGACAGGATTGGATTTGCTGATGGCAATAAATTCTCAGACAGTAGGAATAAATTCAAAGGAATTCCCAAGTGAAATGTCCCAATGGATTCTCCTTTTTCTGTTCTGATGCCGAACTAGACTGAAAACTCTTGCCCATGAAAACGAGAATATATCCTCACTGACGTTTAGTCAGTCGTTGATAATAGTAATACTATGCTTGTACGTTGGTAACAATCCTCACCGACGTTCGACGATGCTAATCTTCTTTAATAGTATTCACGACTTCTTCAGAATGTCAGTAATAATTTTCTCATCGACGTTCAACACTCGACGACTTCTTCAGAATTCGTCGTTAATACTTGATAGTATTAACGACTTCTTCAGAATGTCAATAATAATTTTCTCACCGACGTTCAACACTCGACGATGAACTTGATCTATATCGTCATATCGATGCATAAACAGAAAAAGTCAAGAAAAGTTTTTCACCGATGCTTTAGCAAAAGAAGGCAAAAATTTTACCGACGCCTGCCACATATTTACAAATATTTTTCGGCCATCGGTAATGCTCGTGCTTTTGTAGTGAAAATTGATTTTCTGAATCTATTTTCTTAACGAAAGTTGATATTTTTAACTAAACACTGTTATGTGAGGCGTGTCATGAAGTCTTGAACGTTAATTTGGACTTCCAACAGGTCAGTGAAAAATATGTCATATATATATATATATATATATATAGCCGATAAAATGAAAATATATAACAAAATTTAAGAACAAGAAGTTTTCTAAATACAAGAACAAACCGCAAAAAAAAAAAAAAACAAAAGACGAAATATACAATACAATGCACAGTAAAATGAAATAAAAGGGGTGGAGGAAGAGTGGAAAGATGGAGCGACCCATTCACCCAGCTGCAGACGGAGGACGACACTGTAAATGAATGGCAAAATGGACATCCTCCTGCACTAGACAAGCTACAGAATCCGACGAAGAGAAGGTGCATCTGAAAACCCTGTTGTTGCGTTCCTTCCAAATGCAACACCAAGCTGAAATGAGCTACAACCTCCAAACACAACCCCAAAAAACAGCTAGGTGGGAGGAAAGACAAAAGAGAAAACAGCCAGGTGTATGTGTGAGAGAGAGGTGTGTCTTCTAAAGCATATTAAATACCCATTAACCCAATACTACAACATCTTCATGCTACTAGGAGTGTTATAGGGAATTGAATAGGGATACTGCCAATACATGCCACCCAGTTTGACAAGTTGCCTGCCTATATAATACACCCTTCCACCCATCACATTTTTAAAAATTCGAAATTTTTGATGTAAATTTTAAAAGCTTTAGTTTAACCTATATTAAAATTTTGAAAAATTATATTTCAAATCATGTTATAATTTTAAAACTACAGTTTTGCCTTTGAAACTAAAAAATCTTGGTTCTGCCCAATGAGTCCAAATGACATGAATGCCGACATTTTGCCCAATGAATCCACTAGTGTTGGTGAATGACATGAATGCGGACTTTTCTGCATGCCATTAAGAAAGTCTGTTGTCTCAAGTCAAATTTGTCACCTTGTTACGCTATCTACATTCATATTGGGGACTTTCCAAAGTGCTTTTTAATATGAAGTCATTCTCCATTGATCACAGTCTAGCTGCAAGTGCAAACGACGACTTTTCGACGTTGTTGAAGACATGTACAGTCTTGTTACGCTACCTCCAACTTAGTCGTGAATGCTAACTCTTCCATACGCTTTTAAGACCTTCTGTGACAAGCTATGCGGACAACACATGGATCCATTTATGTTATCTAGAAAAATGCCAGGTTATGTCACTAGTTAGTTAATTTTATATATTTTTATGTGGGGTACTGTATCATTTAATTTGAGGCTGCGGAAACAACTTTCGTGGACTGCTTAATTGAATCTTAAGCACTACTTTTGGAATCCTGACGTCAAAGATAATGACACAAGAAGAAAAAAGTATGAAACTTCTCATCATCTTTTTCTCCTTGGACTTTTTTTCTCAACTTCTAATCCAAAAGACACCAATCTAAATTCTAAATGATTGACATCTATCAGTTTCATATATATATATATATATATATTGAAATCAATCTGCTACCTCTATGGCTGAATGATTTGTTTTTTCTTAATTGTGTATCACTAAAAACAGTTGCATGAGGTGCACTTTGGCGCTAAAAAACCTTGGTCAACCAAGTGGTCTTCTCAAATACTCTTATTGCAATGGTTTATAGAATACAAAAGAAGAGATAACCACCCAGCCACAAAAGGCAGCTGTCCGATATATATATATATATATATATATATATATATATATATATATATATATATATATATATATATATATATATATATATATATATAGAGAGAGAGAGAGAGAGAGAGAGAGAGAGAGAGAGAGAGAGAGAGAGATGTTAAATATATTTATCGTGGGCCAGAATTGGTTGATGATATTGATTGTCCAACAACCACTTCTATACGACTTTGAATCTTTTTGTGGACTTTCATCCATACTTAGACTGAAGCTATATTATATTCATGCATGGGTGAATGATAACTTGCTTATCTAGATCCATTGGAATCCTGACGTCAAAGAGAGCTCGAGTCGGTGAATTCAAATAGAATTAGTGGGTAGTTGATTGAATTCATGGCAGCCAATTCAAGAGTAAGCTGACAGCTGACTGGTCATCGACGATGGCAGTGTAGCATTTTGGCTATAAATAGAAGTATGCTCGACTGCGCTGTACAACAGTTTACATCCTCTGCTCGGCTGGTAGAGAGTCGAACTTTTCTTATTCTTATTGCCCAGAGAATGGCACCGCTGGTGGTATTGCCTGGTTTGCTTCTTGCATGGGCAGTGTGGAAGGTGCTGTATGAGGTGTGGTGGAAGCCATGGAGGATTCAAAGGTGGCTGAGGAAGCAGGGAATCCATGGCCCATCCTACCAGCTCTTCTTTGGCAACACCAGGGAGACCATGAGCGGCTTTTACGAGGCATGGTCCAAACCCATGAGCTTGTCTCACGACATAGCTCCACGGGTCCTTGCTTACTTTTACTACGTTGCCAAGGAATATGGTGACTCTCTCTCTCTCTCTCTCTCTCTCTCTCTCTCTCTCTCTCTCTCTCTCTATATATATATATATATATATATATATATATGGCAACCTCACGCCACGTCCGCATACACTGCCCTGTTTAAGAAATATTTACTTCAAAAAAGAAGGTAGATATTAGGGCATCTTAGGGACTCTTTTGAAAAGAAATACTATTTCTTTTTATTTGTTTTTAGTGTTTATTTATTTATTTTTATAAAAATATTCTTACTTTTCAATAATTGTGGTATTTTGGACATTACATATCTTGTTCAGCGAGGTAACCGGCTTGGGCCACAATACGGCTGGGCATCAGGCCGGTGTGGAGCATGTGCCTGCAGTCTAGGCCTAGGCCCCACCAAAACCTGATTATAATAAAGAATAAAATATAAATAAAATATTAGTCTTAACTTGTAAATATAATATTTGATAAAGAAAAAATATAAAAAAATAATAAATATAACTATATATTATATTGTATAGGTTATTGGGCCAAATTTCCAAAGACACCACTCTTAATCCAGGAGTAGACATGCATAATATATATAGAAGAGAACTCATATTTGCTGGATACCAACTATTGCTCAATGGATAGAAATTAGAATTCATTGCAACAAACAGTTGTCATACGAAAACTAATAACTGTTTAGGTGAAACAACAGTTTATGGTGCTTTTAACAATAAATTTTTAATTTTTAGCCATCAAAACAACATATGATATCCAATAAAATTGGAATTCCCTTTACACATACATAACGTAAATGATGATTCTAATTATTCAGAGTTGTGCAGTCATTTAATTAGGCCATCAGTTTGAATTAGATGAATGTTGAAAAAAAAAAATATATATATAAATTAACGTCAAAAATGCTCATCATTTTTTTTTTCTTTTAACCATACATCATATGTCATAATCAAGAGAGTGACTTTGAAAAAGCTAGAATCACCATTCAAATTTTACAACACACACACACACACACACACACACACACACACATTATATATATATATATATATATATATATATATATATATATATATATATATATATATATATATATATATATATATATAACTTATAGGTTAACAACAAAAATAAAACCTATTGAACTCATGTTAGAAATCATTTTAAAGAAAACATGGACATTAGATTCTAATATGTTTGCAAACTCTAATTAAACATAATAACGTCTTAATTTAATTTTCATGTAAAATATTCTATTCATAAAATTTAGATGTGCTCTCCATTGTATAGTTTTGTCCTTTCTTTGTCTTTGTTCCTTTTAGTTGGTTTTTCTTACGGGAATTAAAATTAACCTGGCCTGCTTCAGGCAAGCTGAGCGTGCTTTGGTACGGGAGCACGCCTGTGGTTCTTGTGGCGTCGCCGGAACTGGCGAAAGAAATTCTTGCCAACAAGTTCGGCCACTTGCTCAAGACCCCACCCCCTCCATCCTTGAGGCCACTGGTCACAGGGACCATTAGCTATGACGGCGAGAAGTGGGCTGCCCACAGGAAGATTCTTAACCCAGCATTTTATGTCGAACAAATAAAGGTTTGATTATCTCTTCAGTTTTTGATGCTCTTATCTATGCCGTTTCCCTTCTAAAAAACCTAGTTGTAAACCAAATGTTGATCAAATTGGATCCAAACTCAAGTTTTTTCCTTCCCCATCCTCTTGGATGAGCCCACTGACCAGCTTCTCCTGAAGAGCCTTCACCCCATTAGTACTATGTCATTGATGAAAAGATTGCTGAGTTTGGCAGGTTAAACTAGCCAGCTAGTTATTGAAAGTGATTGTTTGGTTGATCTTTGTCATTGAATGTTGTAGGGAATGCTGCCAACTTTTTCTTTCAGCAGTAGTGAAGTTTTAAAGAAATGGGTCAAGTTAACTGCTGTCAGCGGATCCTGCGAACTGGATGTGTTTGCAGAGATGCAGACACTCACTGAATTTGTGATCTCAAAGATTCTGTTCGGGAAAGATGAAGAAAAGGGAAAGCGACTGTTCCAGATCCAGAAAGAGCAAGCTGAAAGGGGATTCCAAGCTCTTTGGAAAATGCAGTTGCCTGGATTCGGGTCAGAATCTTTTCTTCTTATTTCTTTCTCTTTTTTTCCTTGAATTCATCGGTGAGAGATGTCCCTTAAATTAGCTTTGGCGAGCAGATCAACCCTGAAAGTGCCTTGTTCAGTTCACTAAAAGTACAGAACAACTTTCTATCATTGAGATTTCAGTATCTCTGCATCATGGTAAAAGCTGGAAAAGTAAGGATGCATTAAGATGTCATCAGCTAAGCACATGATAGTTTCTTGCTATTACGTGTAGATTAAGATCATCCTTTCTTGATCCATCCATGATACATACCAAACTTCAATGTATGCAGATTCATCACAACAGAGGAAAGCCTTAGAACCAAGAAGCTCCACCAAGAAGCGACGATCATCCTGCAAGACATCATAAGGCAGAGGATGAAGGAGATGGAAACTGACGATGCCAGGACTGGTGATCTGTTGACACTGCTGTTGGAAGCATACATGATTGACAATGATCCAAACAAACCAGAGAGCTTCAAGAAGGTTGGGATATCAATTGATGATGTAGTTGAAGACTGCAAGCTGTTCTACTTTGCAGGACAGGGGACAACTGCTGTCTTATTGACATGGACCATGGTTGTGCTGGCTATGCATCCTGAATGGCAAGTCCGCGCAAGAGAAGAGGTCCTTCGAATATGCGGAAACGAAATTCCGACATTCGACGTCTTGAACCAGTTAAAAATGGTGAGTGCCATGCTACTATGTCTTGTGTTCTTTGCATCTGCATGTTTCTCAAAAGGGCACCATTAATTGTATAGAGGAAATCCTTTAGATCAATTATATAAGGAGACAAGTTTAAAACTTACAGAGATCATTACAGGCTACAAGGCCAAATCTGCGTGTGTCCTAAGGGGTGGCACTCATGTGTGAAAGGTATCAGTTTCAAAAGAATTTCACATAGAAGTGAGAGAATAGCCATTTACTGTTTTTCCATCTAAATCCATATGTATATTCTGATAACTAAACTAGCAAAATCTTTCTCTTTTTTTCCTCCTTGGCCCTCGATCGTTAAGCAATGGATATGATAGAAAGCTCTCGGCTCGAAGCCGAGAGCTGCACTGGGTACTGAACCTTTGAACTCCTTCCAAGTTAAAACATCCTAAGCTGCTCTTGTTGACTAGCTGCTAAGAGGTCGTTCGCTTTCTGAATTGTGACAGAAGAAGCCTTTAGTAAAACAATACTCATCCTACTTTTAAGATCATGCTACGAATTCTTTAGTATTCACTAATGGGCCGTTGCTTGGGAAAGGGCTTTGCAAGGCCCACAAAGCCTGTCATTGGATGAACCACCGTGGTAAATATCCAAGTTTTTGATACAACATCTGCAAAGAAAAATAATTTCTGCTCGTCTCCCTATTTGATACAACATTTGCAGGTTACCATGGTTCTGTTTGAAGTTCTGAGGTTGTATCCCCCAGTACCAATGGTGGGAAGACAAACATCGAAGAAGATGAAGCTGGGAAATTTTGAAATCCCTGCTGGAGTGCAGCTGTTATTACTTACTCAGTTAATTCATCATGATCCTGATCTTTGGGGTGATGACTCAAAAGAGTTTAAACCAGAAAGATTCTCCGTGGGTGTCGCAAGTGCCTCCAAACATCAACTGGCGTTCTTCCCATTCGGCTGGGGATCGAGGGTCTGCATTGGTCAGAACTTTGGCATGGTTGAGGCAAAGGTGGTGCTAGCCATGATTCTGCAACAGTTTTCGTTTGAGCTCGCTCCTTCCTACAGTCATGCACCTTCCCCTGTTTTAACTGTTCAACCTCAATATGGAGCCAATCTCGTCTTGCATAAAATCTAGTGTGATGACATGCTTATACTAATGCCTCACGGCTGTGATTATTCAAGATGTTAGGCCTTCCTTTGTGTGTTCTCGCCTGGTTGTCGAAGAAGGAAAGCTTGGCCTTCCAAGTTTTTGTGTCCTTACTTGATCTTCTTGTCTGATGGATTGTAATAATTAATTTGGAGAGCAATGTCATCACTTTCTTTTCTCCAAAAGAGGAGCAGTTTCTAGTAGACAAATTAAACACGCAGTTGAATGTATCTTCTGTTAGTAATGAAAGGACCAACCAGAGGAAGGTGGTAGAAACTAAAAGGAAAATTAAATGCAGGCAAGAAACTGCTACGAATCTATCGACAAACTAACCAGCTCGTAGAATTTTAATGGTTCCTTCCTTTCCCATGGACATGGTAGCTACCTTTTCCAGATCGTCTAATTTCCAGAGTGATTTTTTAGCTGTCAGTGACGATGATGTTCCACTATTTACTTCATTCCATTGATTGTTCAACAGACACCAACGTCATCGTTTCTGTAATTTATTTACCGAAAGAATTATGTGTTCAAGTTGTAATGACACTTATGATCCAGACGTATTCTTCTTTTTCTGATTTTAGTGCTGATCTAGACGGAGAACTCTTTCCCATGAAAAGTGAATCCCACAGAGAAAATTGATTTTCTCACTCTATTTTCTTAACGAAACTTAGTATGTGTAACGGAACACTGTTACGTGAGAAGCGTCACGAAGTGTCGAACCTTTGGACATCCAACAGGCACGACCCATACTTCTGAGGAATATATTTTCTCAATTGGGTTTGATCAAACGGCTGCAGTCTCAACTGCTTAATTGCGTTGCCAACTCAGTAAACTTAGACCACCACTTGTTCTTCGGGTGAGGGATGTCCGTTAAATCCTAGCCACAAAAAACTTTCTCTCGTTTTAAACGGTAAGGTTGTTCTCGATATAACACAGCGAGCTTTAAAAAAAAAAAAGTAAAAAATACTGTTTAAAATTTAAAAATACAAAAATTAGAAAAATTAAAATAGGTTAGAAATTAATAACACAAACATAAAAAAAACAAAGGTTTGCAACAAATTAAACATTAAAAAATGAGAACAAATAGTTTTGCATTAAAAAAATGTGAAAAAAAACTCTACTTGCCTTTATTTTTTCCGAAAAATGTATGATTTTGAATCAAAGTTCAAACATATCCTACAGCCAATTTGGGGATCTCTGATCAGTAATGTGAAGTAACTTTATGGCTGAGAATGGGGAATTTGACCCAATCTGAACATAGAATGAAAGCATGTATCCTTCTTTTAACGCTAGTCATGTTTCTCATAATAATAAATGACAAAATTTTGGAATAATTTCGTGTGTAATGAAGGTACATGCCAAACTTAAGCAAGTTATTTTTTTAACCAGCGGCAAATGCTAGTTATTTCGGATGCAAAAATTTCAATACTGGTGTATCTGTGTGTGTGTGTTTTCTACGCAATTCGTTGAATCGACTATCTAATCCAACTAGTTGAAAAAAAAAGTGGCCTAGTGAAAATTTAAGTTTTTGAGTCAAGAAAAGTACTTGGGCACCACCACTGTCTTCAATGCATTATGTGGAGAAACTTGTGTAGGTAGGGCTCGGCTGCACATAGTCAAAGATCTTGAACTTGGTCAACTCGAGCTGGACTCGATTCAAAAAACTCCAGTTTGAATTCTACTCAACGTGCTGTATAGAACAGGCTCGAGCTCGGCTCGGCCATACACCACCATTGTTAGAATTCCGACTCCATTCTTCCAAGCATGGTCAACATTTTAGATGTTAGTTATAAAAAATTGAAAACCTATCTCCGAGTTCGGAAAATTTTTTGTTATGACAATAATACATTCACAAAAAAATAAACTTTATGAGAAGATAAAAATGGAGAACTAAAAAAGTAAAGAGGACATAACTTTTTTTAAAATTACTAAAATGTCACTCTACTATATTAATAGTGCATTTTTTGAAAGTATTTATATATGCGGGGCGGGAGTAGGTAACTATTTAAAGATGCCATTTAAAATAAAAGATTTCAAGTTGCCTACATGTAGCTACATTCAGGGACGAAACCAAGATTTTTTTCCAGGGGTGGGCCAAACGGGTCAAGACGATCGGGAGGTCGGGCCAAGAGGAGTGATGGGTCGGGCCAAACTAAAAAAATTTGATTTTTTTAATATAATTTTTTTCCTCAAGTTTGTCTATGCCCTTGGGAATTTAATAATGCAATGGCAGATTCAGACAAAATGGCAGGAGGGTCACTCTTTTATATATATATATATATATATAAAATAAAGGTAACTATTTAAAGATGCTATTTAAAACTTAAAGAATTTTAAGGTGGCGACGTGTGGCTACACCACTAGACCGTCACACGGCACCAGTATTTGTGCTACCTGAGAGGGATTTTTTATACGTTTTAGAAGATGTATGCAAAAAATATAGTAAAAAAAGTTGTCTTACTTTTTCAATAATCTAAGGAAAGCATTAAATTAATGTCACAACTTTCTCTTCCCTCCAAACATAAGTACACCCTCTCTGTCTCAATAGTTTCGATACTAAACAGCATAAACCATTCACTAAATTCCCAGAATAGATGTTATAATCACGAACTCATAAAATATGGCATAACGGATTCAAAATGAGAATTCCAGTACCCAATTATGATCCTAAACTGGTTCTATGTTTGCCCCTGGGTGTGCTATGACTAAAATACTGAATATATATATATATATATATATATATATATATATATATATATATATATATATATATATATATATATATATATATATATATATAACTGTCTGGACTATTGATTTTGAAAAGATCACACCGTCGATATGAAATTGAAGAAAAAATCTAATTGTATTCTTAGAGATCTGAATTACCTCATAAAGGAATTAGACTTTCATTTTTTTAAACCTCAATCTCCACCATGTGATCTCCTTAAAATCAATGGTCCTGACAATTCTCATTAGGTCCGATGTATACATATTTGAATTAACGGAAACCAATTCAAGAGTGCATGCCACACAGCATTTCAAAAATACAGTTGAAGAAAATTTGAGAAACTTTTATTTCTAATTAAGTTGGATATTTTGTTTTAAGCTTTTCATAATATGTTTTCATTTATCTTTTACTGTTTCAGAACTGATTGCTTGAGAGATGGCTTGGATGGCCAGAAGTGGGCTGCCCACAAGGACAAAAAGACGATGAGAAGTTTCATTCTTTTTTCTTTTTGTGTCGTTATCTTTGAAGTCAGGATTCCAACCTCTATGGCTGGATGATTTGTTTTTTTCTAATTGTGTATCACTAAAAACAGTTGTGTGTGGTTGCGACTCACATCCGAGCCCAGCCCAGTTAATGTTATATTATTAAATTATTTATATAATATATGTTGTTTTGATATTTTCCTATGCAATACAATTATTCAAATATGTTATATACATTAATAACTAAATTATAATAATATGCTTATTCTGTTATATATATAAATAATTAAAAAATAATAATAAAATACTCTTGCCATACCGCTGCACCTACATTTTTTCCGGCACCCGCACCCGGCACTATGGTGACATAAGAAACTTGGCCATATCTACAATTCTTTTCACTACAAAAAGAAAAAAACCGACAATTTGTCAAATAAGTCTCACAAGTAAACAAAATGAAACTATTTTATAAGTGCCCCTCAAAAAGAGACTCATAATTAAGGTTCTAAAATGTAAATAGTTGCACTTTTATTTCTTTGCAATTGTCAGCTTTCTAGAGTTTAATATTGTGGGACAACTTATTTAAGTCGGGAAGTGGGTGTGTGACCCCCTTCAAGCAATATTCTTACCCGGGCCATGGCCTGGGTGGCCCAGTCAGCACGTTTTCGGTCATGCATGGCCTTGATAAGGGACAGAAGGAACAAAAAGAAAGAAAGGAAGATTCGAGAGATGTCTTTTCAAAGCTTAGATACCTCCGGGTCCAATCTGGACTTGGACCACCCAACCACCCCAAGAGTCTAAGACTCAACAAATTCTGTCTTCTCGCCCACCAAGATTCCTTTTCAGTCGAGCCAGCTCGGGTCCTATGTTATTTCGGGTCCCATCAAAAATCAATATTTCCTCCTGTTGGCCAACTCTAGGGTTTGTGCGATATTAATATTAATATGGCTAGATGTGTTGTATATCTTCATGGGAGTTGATGCAATCGATGGAACACAGCGGAGAAGATCGCAGTACCCACTGAACAATATCGCAGTAGAAGTTATCACTAGACTCAGAAGATCTATTGAACATAGACTGTGGCAAGATCTAAGTGTTGCAGAAATGTTTTCCAACACATGCACATGCCCTTCTAGTTTCGGGAGGCTAAGTGCTTGCCTACCCATGGCCATTCATCTCTTGCACTTACACGTGAAACCATTTATTTACACAAGAAAAAATGCAAAGGGAAAAGGAAAAAGATGGTGCAGGTATGTGATACAACCTAGAAATAACCAAGAGGCCCCTACAGGTAGAATGAAAGACCCTCTCTCCTACGAGGGTGGTATATATATATATATATATATATATATATATATATATGAGAGAGAGAGATGTTAAAATTACAGGTAGAATGAAAGACCCTCTCTCCTACGAGGGTGGTATATATATATATATATATATATATATATATATATATATATATATATATATATATATATATATATATATATATATATATATATATATATGAGAGAGAGAGAGAGATGTTAAAATACGGCCTAACGGATGAGAATTCTAGTACCCCATTATGATCAGCAAAATATCAGCTGTAAAGAATTCCAAATAGCTTCAAAATGTCGTCGGCCAGAATTGCAAGATGATATTGATTGTCCAACAACCAATTCTATACGACTTTGAATCTTCTTGTGGACTTTCATCCATACTTAGACTGAAGCTATATTATATTCATACATGGGTGAATGATAACTTGCTTATCTAGATCCATTGTGATGAATGGTTTGAAAGAATACCCGTGTGAACTGATGAAAATGCTCGTCTTTTTATAAATAAGAGAACTCTATTAAAAAAACTCATTTGTTTCTTCCTTTAAGCGGTATCTTAGTCCATTCAAAATACAACTAGATTTCCATTTTTTTTCCTACTCAGTCTTCACCTTTTGATCTCCTTAAAATCAATGGTTCAAACAATTACTATTAAGTTTGGCATATGATGGTCTGGTAGCTGTATATATATTGCCTCATGTGCCATCAAAATAGCTCGAGTCGGTCAATTCAAATAGAATTAGTGGGTGGTTGATTGAATTCATGGCAGCCAATTCAAGGGCGCATGCCTCACATCATTTAAAAAATACTTTTGAAGAAAATCTAAGAAATTTAATTTCTAATTAACTATTACCGATTGTTTTTAACTTTTTATAATACATTTCTAATATCTAAGCGGGTTCAGAACTGATTGAGTTCAAACGCAGATTGGGCAGTTCACTTGATTGATGGCTTGGCTGACCTTCTTGCAACTCAATTTCCAAAGTCCATTAAAAAGACGAACGTTTTAGAAAGAGTAAGCTGACTGGCCATCAACGATGGCAGATTGGCAGTGTAGCAGTTTGGCTATAAATAGAAGCATGATCGACTGCACTTTACATCCTCTGCTCGACTACTGGTAGAGGGTCGAGAAAAATATCAGTTCATAACTCTCTCTTTGGGATAACACTTTTTATCTTATTCACCCTCTTCTTCTGGCCTAGAGAATGGTACTGCTGGTGGTATTGCCTGGTTTGCTTCTTGCATGGGCAGTGTGGAAGGTGCTGTACACGGTGTGGTGGAAGCCATTGAGGATCCAAAGGTGGCTGAGAAAGCATGGAATCCATGGCCCATCCTACCAGCTCTTCTTTGGCAACACCAGGGAGACCATGAGCGGGTTTTACAAGGCATGGTCCAAACCCATGAGCTTGTCTCACGACATAGCTCCACGGGTCCTTGCTTACTATTGAAGATAACGCTCAAGGAAACAGTGTCGCTGGCAATCAAAAGATTAGGAAAGAAAATCAGTCGGGTAACCAACAATATCGTCAAGATATTGATGTCAATCAAGATCCTAAAAATCAGGAAATGAATGACCAATGTATTCCTTTAAATGTTAATGAAACCTAGCACACAAATGATAGAGGCGTGTGAGAGAGAAACCTTTGTTCGTGGATGTAGACTCGATCCTGAGTCGAACCACGTTAAAACTCTCTGTGTTTGCTTTGTTTTGCCTCTTTCCCTTTTATGGTATCAGAGCTCCAGACACGGTCACCCCTCTTTTCTGCAACCATCGGGTATTCCAGCGAGCAATCCAGCCTACAGCGGGTCCAAAACGTGTTTATCGCTGGATCAGAAGATTGCTGACAAAATTCCGAGCAAAACGAGCCCAAGAACACTCGATTTGGCCCAAGAACGAGCTCGGAATCTGAATTTGAAGTTTGATCGGAGTTTTTCGGGGCGGAGGCCGTTTTCCAGCGATCCCGAAGAATCCCGGCGGAATATTCCGCCGTGTTCTTCGGTCACCGGTGAAGAACCAAGGTTTCGTGTCATCTCCAACAAGACACGACAAGGATTCGCGAGTCCCATCGAGTCTTACGCAACCGCTACAGCTCCTCTCGACGAATCCCGCCTCCGTGTCGCGTTAAACACGTATTTCAAGCGACACCGTGTCCCGCACTGGACGTGGCGGGCTTCTTACAACACAAACTACACTATGTCATCGTGTCCTGGTACTTTGTTGCACGTGTCCGGGCGTTGACACCGCCCGAAATCCTGTTTCTCACCGGCAGAAAAGGCAAAAGTTGCTGTTTTTTCAAATCTTCGGCGCTGATTCATCTTACACCCGTTTTTGACGATCTTTAGCTCGTTGGAATCGTCTTCATCTCGGCTTTCTATCTAGTTAATCTCAGATTTTTCTGAGTTGAGACCAGGGTGGCGTTGTGGATTTTTTCAAGTGGTACCATTGAGGTTGCAAGAACGGAATAGACGTGCGGCTGTGGGTCCTCTCTCTCTTTGATTTTTTATTCAAAATGGCTGAAAACAATACCAATCATGCTTCAGAGTCTGCTACACCAGACACATCTCAAACTACAGGTCAGATTTTTTCAGTTCTTCCTGCGCCTACAAATCTTCAGTATTTGCTTTCCATTAAGCTTGCATCAGACAACTATTTGATTTGGGAATCTCAGTTTACGCCTCTCTTTAAGAGTTATAATCTCATGGGTTTCATAGATGGTAAACAACCATGTCCCTCTGAATGGATTGATGACAATAATGGCTTCAAATGTCGGAATCCAAAGTATGATGAATGGTATAGATTAGATCAGCTTTTATTAAGTTAGATTCTTTCATCTTTAACTGATCTTGTTCGTAGTCATGTTGTTGGGATTTCTTCCTCTCATGAATTATGGAATGCTCTCAAACGTATGTATGCTGCTCGCTCAAGAGCAAGAATCCAGCAGTTGAGAAACCAACTTCATAACTTAAGAAAAGGCACTGAAACTGTTTCAGAATATTTCTGCAGAGCAAGAAGTATTGCTCACCAATTAGCTCTTGCATCCAAACCAGTGGATGATGATGATTTGATCACCTACATCATGACTGGTTTACCATCGAGAGAATATGGGTCTCTTAGAACTGCGTTGAATACTAGGGTCGATCCCATTAACATGAAAGATTTGCTTGCTATGTTGCTTATTCATGAGGCACAATTGGATGAAGTTGATAATATCCTTGTTGGAACTCCATCAGCAAATTTTACTATGAAAAACCAAAATTTTGGTGGCAATCGCTTTAAGCACAATAGAGGTCGCAGTAAAACTCAAGATCGTTCTCCGAAAAATCAAGTTGGATCTTGCTTTGCTTGTGGAAATAATGGTCATATTGCTGCAAATTGTCGCACAGTTTGTCAAGCATGTCGTCAGCCTGGCCATGGGGCTTTAAAGTGCAAATCATATAAAATGCAGAAATTTGATGCTGCTCCATCTATTGAAGCGCATACTGCTGATGCTTATGGGTTATTTGATCATGGAGGATGGTATCCTGACTCTGGAACCACCCATCATGTAACGCCAGATTTCAACAACTTGACAATCCAATCTAACTACAATGGAGGAGATCAAGTTCGCATCGGAAATGGCCAAGGTTTGAACATTACTCACATTGGTACCTCTGTTTTCTCTCATATTGATTCAAAGTTCATCATGAAATATATTTTACATGTGCCATCTATCACCAAAAATCTGCTTTCTGTACACAAGTTTACAAAAGATAATGATGTGTTGCTTGAATTTCACCCGCAATTTTGCTATGTTAAGGATGCCAAGACAGGGCAGGTTCTTCTCAAGGGAAATAATGAGTGCGGGCTCTACAAGCTGCACCTGGGAGATATTGGGAGTCAACCAGCGGCTCTTCTTGGTGAACGAACTACGCAACAAAAATGGCATGAGCGACTTGGGCATCCTTCCATGAAAATTGTGCAGCATGTCCTTAGTAAATATGGACTTCCTTCTAGTTTCAATAAAATTGACTCTCTGTGTGAAGCATGTCAAATGGGGAAGAGTCATAGTTTACCTTTTTCTAGTTATCTCATGAAATAAATGGACCATTAGACATTATATTTTCTGATGTTTGGGGCCCTGCGCCCATTGCTTCCATGCAAGGATATTATTATTATGTTAATTTTGTTGATGGATATTCAAGGTTCACTTGGTTATTTATTATTAAAAGAAAGTCTGAAGTTTTGACTATTTTTCGAGACTTTCAAAAACTTGTTGAGAGACAATTTGGGCGACCCATCAAGGCATTTCAAAGTGATTGGGGAGGAGAATATAGATCCCTATCCACTTACTTAAAGGCATGTGGAATTGATCATCGCATTTCATGCCCTCACACTCATCAGCAAAATGGGAGAGTAGAGCGAAAACATCGTCACATAGTGGAAACAAGACTCGCCTTACTTGCTCATTCTAGCCTTCCCCTCAAGTTTTGAGATTTTGCCTTTCTTACAGCTGCATTTCTTATTAATCGCCTGCCGTCACCTGTTACAAACATGAAAAGTCCCTTTCAGCTGCTATTTAACCGAATCCTTGACTATGCCTTTCTTAAAACCTTTGGATGTACCTGCTACCCTCATCTTCGTCCTTACAATACTCATAAATTACAATATCACAGCACCAAATGCATATTTCTTGGCTATAGTACCACACATAAAGGCTATCTTTGCTTCCACTTCAAGACTCTATATTTGCCGTAATGTCATTTTTGATGAGAATGTTTTTCCCTATAAATCTATATCTACCCCCAAACCTGAGCCACCATCTTCTTCTATCTCTCGACCAATAGAGATTCCTCTCCCCATTACAGCCTGGTCACCCTCACCATCACCACCACCATCCATTTCTCCACATGCACCTCCTCTTACCACATCACCATCATCTTCCCCTTCACCACCCGCACAAACATCACCTTCACCTTCACCACCCTCTCCCTTCCCATTATCCTTACCTAATGAATCACCTCCTCCTGCCCCCAAAACTCACTCCATGATCACTCGCCTCCAAACTGGATCCATTAAACCCAACCCCCGTTACATTACTCACCTTATCGAGTTGCCTTTAGAAATTGAACATAAAACTTTTACCCAAGCCTCTAAACTCTCCTATTGGCACAATGCCATGCTTGAGGAATACAATGCTTTGATGAAGAACAACACTTGGATTCTTGTTCCTCCCTCTCCCTCTCACAATATTGTTGGCAATAAATGGGTCTATCGTATCAAGAGAAAAGCTGATGGCAGTATTGACAGATATAAAGCTCGTCTTGTGGCAAAAGGGTATACCCAGGAATCCGGCATTGACTATTTTGAAACTTTTAGCCCTGTGATTAAACCCACCACAATTCGAATTGTTCTTACTCTTGCTGTTTCACACAATTGGGTGGTTCGCCAGTTAGATGTCAACAATGCGT
>JAANDH010000024.1:56171-129069 GCA_011799765.1 Nymphaea thermarum
GTGACTCTTCCATAGGCTTTTAAGACCTTATGTGACAACACATGGATCCATTTATGTAGTATATTCAAATGGTACGTTATGTCACAACTTAGTTAGTTTTATTTATTTTTACGGCATTTAATTTGAGTCTGCCAAAAAAACTTTCGTGGACTGCTTAAATGAATCTGAAGCACTATTTTGGAATCCTGACGTCAAAGAGAGCTCGAGTCGGTGAATTCAAATAGAATTAGTGGGTGGTTGATTGAATTCATGGCAGCCAATTCAAGAGCAAGCTGACTGGTTATCGACGATGGCAGTGTAGCATTTTGGCTATAAATAGAAGTATGCTCGACTGCGCTGTACAACAGTTTACATCCTCTGCTCGGCTGGTAGAGAGTCGAGCTTTTCTTATTCTTATTGCCCAGAGAATGGCACTGCTGGTGGTATTGCCTGGTTTCCTTCTTGCATGGGCAGTGTGGAAGGTGCTGTACACGGTGTGGTGGAAGCCATTGAGGATTCAAAGGTGGCTGAGGAAGCAGGGAATCCATGGCCCATCCTACCAGCTCTTCTATGGCAACACCAGGGAGACCATGAGCGGGTTTTACAAGGCATGGTCCAAACCCATGAGCTTGTCTCACGACACAGCTCCGCGGGTGCTTGCTTACTTTTACCACGTTGCCAAGGAATATGAGCGGGTTTTATATCTTTGACTTTGTGATAGACATTTTTTGTCAACTATTATTTGTTCATCCTTTTTTTTTCATTCTTTTAAACTACTCATCTAATCGGAACAACCTTGGACAGGTAGTTGAGTGACTTTGTCATCATTCATTCATTTTATATGTATACATTCGATGAACGAACGGCCTCCATTAGGTATTCCCGTGACTTTAAATAACAAAGTCATCGTAAATATATAAATATATATTGAGAGAGAGAGAAGTCACCATATTCCTTGGAAACATGGTAGAAAGTATTATATATATATATATATATATATATATATATATATATATATATATATATATATATATATATATATATATATATATATATATATATATATATATATATAAACAAATATTTACTTCAAAAAAGAAGGTAGATACTAAGACATCTTACGGACTTTTTTCAAAAAAAATAGTTAAGAGTCACCATTCAATTTTTCCAACACACACACACACACATATATATATATATATATATATATATATATATATATATATATATATATATATATATATATATATATATATATATATATATATATATATATATATATATATATATATATATATATATATATATATTNATATATATATATATATATATATATATATATATATATATATATATATATATATATATATATATATATATATATATATATATATATATATATATATATATATATATATATATATATATATATAGGTTAACGACAAAAATAAAACCTATTGAACTCTTGTTAGAAATCATTTTAAAGAAAACATGGACATTACGTTCTAATATGTTTGCAAACACTAATTAAACATAATAAGTCTTAATTTAATTTTCATGTAAAATATTCTACTCTTAAAATTTAGATGTGCACTCCATTGTATAGTTTTGTCCTATCTTTGTCTTTGTTCCTTTTAGTTGGTTTTTCTAATAATTACGGGAATTAAAATTAACCTGGCCTGCTTCAGGCAAGATGAGCGTGGTTTGGTACGGGAGCACGCCTGTGGTTCTTGTGGCGTCGCCGGAACTGGCGAAAGAAATTCTTGCCAACAAGTTCGGCCACTTTCTCAAGACCCCACCACCTCCATCCTTGAGGCCACTGGTCACAGGGACCATTACCTATGATGGCGAGAAGTGGGCTGCCCACAGGAAGATTCTTAACCCAGCATTTTATGTCGAACAAATAAAGGTTTGATTATCTCTTCAATTTTGATGCACTTATCTATGCCGTTTCTCTTCTAAAAAACCTAGTTGTAAATCAAATCTTGATCAAATTGGATCCAAACTCAAGTTTCTTCCTTCCCCATCTTCTTGGATGAGCCGACTGACCAGCTTCACCGGAAAAGCCTTCACTATTATGTCATTGATGGAATGATTGCTGAGTTTGGCAGGTTAAACTAGCCACCTAGTTCTCCAAAGTGATTGTTTGGTTGATCTTTGTCATTGAATGTTGTAGGGGATGCTGCCAGTTTTTTCTCTCAGCAGTAGTGAAGTTTTAAAGAAATGGGTCAAGTTAACTGCTGTCAGCGGATCCTGTGAATTGGATGTGTTTGCTGAGATGCAGACACTCACTGAATTTGTGATGTCGAAGATGCTGTTCGGGAAAGATGAAGAAAAGGGAAAGCGACTGTTCCAGATCCTGAAAGAGCAAGCTGAAAGGGGATTCCAAGCTCTTTGGAAAATGCAGTTGCCTGGATTCAGGTCAGAATCTTTTCTTCTTATTTCTTTCTCTTTTTTTCCTTGAATTCTTCGGGTGAGAGATGTCCCTTAAATTAGCTTTGGTGAGCAGATCAACCCTGAAAGTGCCTTGTTCAGTTCACTAAAAGTACAGAACAACTTCTGTCATTGAGATTTCAGTATTTTCGTATCATGGTAAAAGCTGGAAAAGTAAGGAAGCATTAAGATGTCATCAGCTAAGCACATGATAATTTCTTGCTATTACGTGTAGATTAAGATCATCCTTTCTTGGTCCATCCATGATGATACCGAACTTCAATTTATGCAGATTCATCCCAACAGAGGAAAGCCTTAGAACGAAGAAGCTCCACCAAGAAGCGACGACCATCCTGCAAGACATCACAAGGCAGAGGATGAAGGAGATGGAAACTGACGATGCCAGGAGTGGTGATCTGTTGACACTGCTATTGGAAGCATACATGATTGACAATGATCCAAACGAACCAGAGAGCTTCAAGAAGGTTGGGATATCAATAGATGATGTAGTTGAAGAATGCAAGGTGTTCTACTTTGCAGGACAGGGGACTACTGCTGTCTTATTGACATGGACCATGGTTGTGCTGGCTATGCATCCTGAATGGCAAGTCCGCGCAAGAGAAGAGGTCCTTCGAATATGCGGAAACGAAATTCCGACAATCGACGTCTTGAACCAGTTAAAAATGGTGAGTGCCATGCTACTAATTCTTGTGTTCTTTGCACCAGCATGTTTCCCAAAAGTGCACCATTAATTTGGTAGAGGAAATCCTTTAGATCAATTATATAAGGAGACATGTTTAAAACTTACAGAGATCATTACAGGCTACAAGGCCAAATCTGCGTGTGTTCTAAGGGGTGGCACTCATGTGTGAAAGGTATCAGTTTCAAAAGAATTTCACATAGAAGTGAGAGAATAGCCATTTACTGTTTTTCCATCTAAATCTATATGTATATTCTGATAACTAAACTAGCAAAATCTTTTTGTCTCTTTTTTTCCTCCTTCGCCCTCGATCGTTACGCAATGGATATGATAGAAACCTCTCGGCTGGAAGCCGAGAGCTGCACTGGGTACTGAACCTACTCATCCTACTTTTAAGATCATGCTACAAATTCTTTAGTATTCTCTAATGGGCCGTTGCTTGGGAAAGAGCTTTGCAAGGCCCACAAAGCCTGTCATTGGATGAACCACCGTGGTAAATATCCAAGTTTTGTGCATTGAAAAACTCTGCAAACAAAAATAATTTCTGCTCACAATTTGGTCTCCCTATTTGATACAACATTTGCAGGTTACCATGGTTCTGTTTGAAGTTCTGAGGTTGTATCCCCCAGTACCAATGGTGGGAAGACAAACATCGAAGAAGATGAAGCTGGGAAATTTTGAAATCCCTGCTGGAGTGCAGCTGTTATTACTTACTCAGTTAATTCATCATGATCCTGATCTTTGGGGTGATGACTCAAAAGAGTTTAAACCAGAAAGATTCTCCGAGGGTGTCGCAAGTGCCTCCAAACATCAACTGGGGTTCTTCCCATTCGGCTGGGGATCTAGGGTCTGCATTGGTCAGAACTTTGGCATGGTTGAGGCAAAGGTGGTGCTAGCCATGATTCTGCAACAGTTTTCGTTTGAGCTCGCTCCTTCCTACAGTCATGCACCTTTCCCTGTTTTAACTGTTCAACCTCAACATGGAGCCCATCTCGTCTTGCATAAAATCTAGTGTGATGACATGCTTATACTAATGCCTCACGGCTGTGATTATCCAAGATGTTAGGCCTTCCTTTGTGTGTTCTCGCCTGGTTGTCGAATAAGGAAAGCTTGGCCTTCCAAGTTGTTGTGTCCTTACTTGATCTTCTTGTCTGATGAATTGTAATAATTAATTTGGAGAGCAATGTCATCACTTTCTTTTCTCCAAAAGAGCAGCAGTTTCTAGTTGACAAATTAAACACGCAGTTGAATGTATCTTCTGTTAGTAATTAAAGGACCAACCAGAGGAAGGTGGTAGAAACTAAAAGGAAAATTAAATGCACGCAAGAAACTGCTACGAATCTATCGACAAACTAACCAGCTCGTAGAATTTTAATGGTTCCTTCCTTTCCCATGGACATGGTAGCTACCTTTTCCAGATCGTCTAATTTCCAGAGTGATTTTTTAGCTGTCAGTGACGATGATGTTCCACTATTTACTTCATTCCATTGATTGTTCAACAGACTCCAACGTCATCGTTTCTGTAATTTATTTACCGAAAGAATTATGTGTTCAAGTTGTAATGACACTTATGATCCAACGTCATCCTTGCCTTACTGTGATTCAGCAGAAGTTCATACTCTTGTTACTTGAAGGATAAATGGATGTGCAGTACACTGTTAATTATAGTCATGCACTTGAGGAAATGAATTTGCAAAATCACTGTAAACTAACTCACTTTCTCTACTATCTTGATTTGGAAGGAAAAACAATTGAAATATGAGGACCTATCTGATTTAAGTATGAGGAACACTTTTACTGAAATGTGTCAACGTATTCTCCTTTTTCTGATTTTAGTGCTGATCTGGACGGGGAACTCTTTCCCATGAAAAGTGAATCCCACAAAGAAAATTGATTTTCTCACTTTATTTTCTCAACGAAAGTTAGTATGTGTAACGGAACACCGTTACGTGAGAAGTGTCACGGAGTGTTGAACCTTTGGACTTCCAACGGGCACAGCATGGTTTCCTTTTAACAAAGCTAGAAATTTCCCATACTTGCTGAGGAATATATTTTCTCAATTGCGTCTGATCAAACGGCTGCTGTCTCAAATGGTTAATTGCGTTACCAACTCAGTAAACTTAAACTACTCAGTAAACTTAGGCCACTTGATTTCATACCCTGGTCACAAAAGCTTTTGGTTGTTCTCATATATAATACGGCGAACTCTAAAAATAAATGAAAAAATATAGTAATGTTTTAAAAAATTAAAAATTAGAAGAATTAAAATAAGTTATAAACTAATAACATAAACATAAAAAAAAACAAATAGATTTGCAACAAATTAAACAGTAAAAAATAAAAACAAACAGTTTAGCATTAAAAAATATGAAAAAAAAAATCTACTTGGCTTAAAAAAAGCGGTGTTTTTTTTTAAGTTTTGAACGGTCTTTTTTATGTTTTTTTTTTTTTTTCGAAAAACGTGTTATTATGATCCCAACAGATCCTACAGCCAATTTGGGGATCTCTGATCAGGAATAGGAGGTAACCGTATGGCTGAGAATGAGAAATTAGACCCAATGTAAATATTTCTCATAATAAATGACAAAATATTGGAATAGTTTCGTGTGTAATGAAGGTATATATCAAACTTAATCAAGGTATCTTTTTAACCAGAGTGGCAAATGCTAGTTATTACGGATGCAAAAATTTCAACGCTGGTGTCTCCTGTCGTATGCCTGTCTGGCTGTCTGTGTGTGTTTGAAAGCAACTCTGTTGAATCACTTATCTAATCCAATTAGAGTTTTTTTTATTAAAAAAAGTCGCCTGGTGGGAATTAAAACTTTTGTTAGACCTGGGTGCCGGGCAGGGCTTAGCCACTGGCTGGTACCTGGTACCCGGCCCGATACCGGCCTGAGTTGGGACCCAAAAAATTTAGAGAAAGAGAGGGGTGACGGCGAAGAGACTCATCCCAATTCCCATCTCTCAATGGTACTAAAGCGGCAGTTTTACATGAAATCAAACAAGAGACATGCCCCTTACACACCGTCCCGGTTGTGCTATCCATCGTTTACGGTTGTGCTATCCATCGTTTACTTGCAGAGAAGTAAAAACACAAACGTGGGATGTGGTGAAATTGGTTCAGCTCGACCCTGAATGCCATCAACCAATGAAGCCGAACCTGGCCCATCCGTTAAACCACATAAAATATCTCTCGACCTAGTACCAAGATCTGACGCCATCAGAATAATACTGCCCTTAGGAATTGAATAGTGAAAAGAGCCAAACAAATTGGTTGGAGGGGGCACTCCTTTGGAAGTATTCATATATGCAGCTGGGGAGACTTTATATATATATATATATATATATATATATATATATATATATATATATATATATATATATATATATATATATATATATATATATATATATATATATATATATATATATATATATATACATTTAAAATAAAAGAATTACAAGTTGCCCACATGTGACTACGTCACTGGAGTAGTGGACATGACTTGTTATGTTATTTTAGTACAACACTTGGGAATTTAATTGAGAATTTAATAGTGCAATGGCGGAGCCGAACAAATTGGCTGGAGAGGGTACTTGAAAGTATTCATATATGGGTTCGGGGGGCAGTTTATATATATATATATATATATAAATAAAGGTAACTATTTAAAAATAAAAGAATTTCAAGTTGGCCACATGTGGCTAGTGACTAGTCCACTGGAATTATGGACATGAGCGTCACATGCCAGTATGCCACCAGTTTTTGTGGTACCTGAGAGATTTTTTTTATACATTTTAGAAGATGTATGTAAAAAATTTAGTAAAAAAAAATTGTCTTACTTTCTCAATAATTTAAGGAAAGCATTAAATTAATGTCCCAACTTTCTCTTGAAAGAAAGAGGAAAGAGCATGAAAGAGAGATTTACGTAGTTCAGTCAATACGTAGTTCAGTCAATTCGACTTACATCCACGAGAGATCATTTTGTTGTTTCTATTTCATCATACTACATCATACATTGAGGCTTTTCTTTTTATCATGGTTCCATTTGAAATGTTGTAAATATATTTCCTTTCTATTTTGTTTTCAGCCGTTTCTCTTGGTATTGGTTGGAGACGTTGTGTCCTCTTTCCATCTTCAATTCTTTTACCGTTGCCATCATTGTTCTTTCCATCTTTAATTCTCCTTTTTTTAGTAGAGTCGTGTCTTTCCTTAAGATCCCCCCTCAAGTTCACCGTCTTAAAAGAAGATGTGAGTTTGACTAGATTGAGTTGAGAGAGAATTGAGTGGTGAGGACACTTCAATTAAAGCTTTGTAAAAATATCTGCAATTTGGTCCTTAGTAGACACATATTGAATCATCATCTCTCCACGAGCTAACTTCTCCCGAACAAAGTGTAAATCGATTTCAATATGCTTACATCTGTTAGTGTAAATCGATTTCAATATGCTTACATCTGTTATGATATACAGGATGCGATGCAAGATAAGCTGCCCCAACATTATCACACCAAAGAACAAGTTTTGATTCTTGAGAGATTCCAAGTTCGTGAAGGAGTAGTTGAACCCAAGTGATTTCCGTAGTGGCGTTAGCAATATATCTATATTCTACCTATGTGCTAGATCTTGATACAACATTTTGTTTCTTGGCACTCCAAGATACTAGATTTTCTCCAATAAAAACTACATATCCGTCAGTCGATCGTCTGTCATCTTGACATCCTGCCCAATCAGCATCACTGTACGCCATAATATTCATAGTGGATGATCTCTTAAGAAGTAAGCCATGATCTATAGTGAACTTCAGATATCTGAGTATGCGCTTGACAGCTGCCCAATGAAGGTCGGTTGGAGAATGCATACATTGAGGCTTTTCTTTTTATCATGGTTCCATTTGAACCGTTGTAAATAGATTTTCTTTCTATTTTGTTTTCAGTCATTTCTCTTGTATTGGTTGGAGACGTTGTGTCCTCTTTCCATCTTCAATTCTTTTACCATTGCCATTATTGTTCTTTCCATCTTCAATTCTCCTTTCTTTGGTAGAGTCGTGTCTTTCCTTAAGATCCCTCCTCAAGTTCATCGTTTTAGAAGAAGATGTGAGCTTGACTAGATTGAGTTGAGGGAGAATTGAGTGGTGATGACACTTCATTAAAGGCTTGGTAAAAATATCTGCAATTTGGTCTTTGGTCGACACATATTGAATCATTAAGGACACCCTCTCTATCTCAATAGTTTGAATACTAAAACACGAACCACTAAATTAACTGCGTGTTTGATACATATATTATATGCATGAGAATAAATCTTATAATCACGAATTCATAAAATATGGCCTAACGGATTCAACAAAATAAAAATCTGATTGTACTCTTAGAGAACTGAATTACCTCATAAAGGAGGTAAAAGAACCCAACTTAAACCCATTTGTTTCCTTCTTTGAGGGTGCTTTAATCTCTTGAAAGCACAATTAGACTTTCCTTTTTTTTAACTCAATCTCCACCATTTGATCTGCTTAAAATCAATGGTTCTGACAATGCTTATTAGGTCTGATGTATGAAGATTTGAGTTTAAGGTGGCCAGTTCAAGAGTGCAGTCCACACAGGATTTCAAAAATATAATTGAAGAAAATTTAAGAAATTTTTATTTATAATTAACTTGGATGTTTTGTTTTCACTGTTCAGAGTTGATTGAGTTAAAACGCAGAATGGGCAGTTCGCTTGAGAGATGGCTTGGCTGATATTCAGTAGGACTCGTAACTTCTCTCGGTATATATATAATTGTGTTGGGAAAGTATTAGATATTCAAACGGGAATTGGAAACTTAAACTGTGTTTTCCTTTTCTAAAGTCGATCGATAAGACAAATGTTTTAGAAAGAGCAAGCTAACTGGTCATCACCGATGGCAGTGTGGCATCTTGGCTATAAATAAATGTATGTTCGTCTGCACTTTACAACATACACATCCTCAGCTCATAAACCTCTAGTGGAGAGAACTCTTTATCTCATTCATCCTTTTCTTGTTCTTATTGCCTAGAGAATGGTACTGCTGGTGGTATTGCCTGGTTTGCCTCTTGCAAGGGCAGTGTGGAAGGTGCTGTACATGGTGTGGTGGAAGCCATTGAGGATTCAAAGCCGGCTGAGGAAGCAGGGAATCTATGGCCCATCCTTCCAGCTCTTCTTCCGCAATGCTAGGGAGACCATGAGCCTGTTCTTCGAGGCTTGGTCCAAACCCATGAGCTTGTCTCACGATATCTCGTACCACGTTGCCAAGGAATACGGTGACTCTCTCTCTCTTTCCTCTCTCTCTCTCACGCTCTCCTATATATATATATATATATATATATATATATATATATATATATATATATATATATATATATATATATATATATATATATAACCCTTCGCCCTCGATAGTTAAGCAATGGATATGATAGAAACCTCTGAGCTCGAGGCCGAGAGCTGCACTGGGTACTGAACCTTTGAACTCCTTCAAGTTAAACATCCTAAGCTAACGCATTACCCATCTCAATGGTGCACTTGTTGGCTAGCTGCTAAAAGGCCGTTCGCTTTCAGAATTTTGACAGAAGAAACGTTTAGTAAAACAATACTCATCCTACCTTTTTATCATGCTACAAATTCTTTAGTTAACTATTCATTAGTGGGCCTTTGCTTGAGAAAGACCTTTGCAAGGCCCACAGAGCCTGTCATTGGATGAACCACCATGATAGACATACAAGTTTTGTGCATTGAAGAACTCTGCAAAAAAAAAAAAAAAAACAATTTATGCTGACAATTTAGTCTCCCTATTTGATACAACATTTGCAGGTTAAGCATGTCATGAAACTAGATTTTATGCAAGATGAGAGGGGCTCCATGTTGAGGTTGAAGAGTTAAAACAGGGGAAGGTGCATGACTGTAGGAAGGAGCGAGCTCAAATGAAAACTGTTGCGGGATCATGGCTAGCACCACCTTTGCCTCAACCATGCTAAAGTTCTGACCAATGCAGACCATCGATCCCCAGCCAAATGGGAAGAAGCCCAATTGATGTTTGGAGGCATTTGCGACACCCTCGGAGAATCTTTCTGGTTTAAACTCTTTTGAGTCATCACCCCAAAGCTCAGGATCATGATGAATTAACGGAGTAAGTAATAACAGCTGCACTCCATCAGAGATTCAAAATTTCCCTGCTTCATCTTCTTGGATGCTTGCCTTCCCAACATTGTTACTGAGATACAACATCATAACTTCACATACCAATGCCTCACGGCTGTGATTATCCAAGATGTTAGGCCTTCGTTTGTCGAAATGGGTCAAGTTAACTGCTACCAGTGAAATGGGTCAAGTTAACTGCTGCCAGTGGATCCTGTGAATTGGATGTGTTTGCTGAGATACAGACCCTCACTGGAGTTGTGATCTCAAAGATGCTATTCGGGAAAAATGAACAAGGGGGACAACGACTGTTCGACATCTAGAAAGAACATGCTGAAAGGGGGTTGCAAGCGCTTAGAAAATGGAGTTGCCTGGATTCAGGTCATAATCTTTTCTTCTTCTTCTTTTTTCTTTTTTCCCTTAAATTCTTCCAGTGAGGGATATCCCCGCATATGTCACTTAAATTAGATATGGTGAACAGTTCAACCGCCTACAGAGTCCAGAACAACTTTCTGTCATTGAGATTTCAGTATTTTCGCATCATGGTAAAAGCTGGAAAAGTAACGATGCATTAAGATGTCATCAGCTAAGCACATGATAATTTCTTGCTATTACGTGTAGATTAAAGACCATCCTTTTTTGGTCCATTCATGATGATACCGTACTTCAATTTATGCAGATTCATCCCAACAGAGGAAAGCCTTAGAATGAAGAAGCTCAACCAAGAAGCGACGATCATCCTGCAAGACATCATAAGGAAGAGGATCGAGGAGATGAAAACTGACGACGCCAGGACTGGTGATCTTTTGACACTGCTATTGGAAGCATACATGGTTGACACTGATCCAAACGAACCAGAGAGTTTCAAGAAGGCTGGGATATCAATGGATGGTGTAGTTGAAGAATGCAAGTTGTTCTACGCCAGGGGACTACTGCTGTCTTATTGACATGGTCCATGGTTGTGCTGTCTATGCATCCTGAATGGCAAGTCCGCGCAAGAGAAGAGGTCCTTGGGATATGCGGAAACGAAATTACGGCATTCAACGTCTTGAACCAGTTAAAAATTGTGAGTGCCATGCTACTAATTCTTGTGTTCCTTGCATCTGCATGTTTCTCATGGGGGAAACTTAATGTCACCAAGTTCTATCAGAAGCTCAAAAGTTTTCCACTAATTTTGTAGGGGAAATCTTTAGACAAGTTTAAAACTTACAGAGATCATTCCTTGCTATAAGGCCAAATCTGGGTGTATTCTCTAAGAACAAGAGGTGGTCCTAAGCGTCTCACATATAAGTTGAAGAATGCCCATTTAATGTTTTCCCATCTGAATCTATATTTATATTATGATAACTAAACTAGCAAAATCTTTTTCTCTTCTGTTTTCTGTTTTTGTTTCTCGATAGTTAAGTAAAAGATATGATAGAGACCTTTCAGCTCGAAAGCACTTGGTACTGAACCTTTGAACTCCTTATTAAACATCCCAAGCTGACCACTTGCCCTTGTCAAAGCTGCTCTTGTTGGCTGGTTGCTAGAAGGCCGTTCACTTTCTGAATTCTGACAGAATAAACCTTTAGTAAAACAATACTCGTCCCACTTTTACTATCATGCTGAGAATTTGTCAGTTAAGTCTCACTAATGGGCCTTTGCATGAGAAAGACCTTTTAAGGTCCATAAAGCGTGTCATTTCATGGATCACCATGATAAACGTCCAAGTTATAATCACTGAAGAACTCTGCAAAGAAAAATAATTTCTTCAGACAATTTAGTCTCCTTATTTTATGAAACATTTTCAGGTTACCATGGGTCTGTGTGAAGTTCTGAGATTGTATCCTCCAGTAATAATGTAGGGATCAAGCATCCAAGTGGATGAAGCTAGGGAATTTTGAAATGCCTGCTGGAGTGGAGCTGTTGTTACTTTGTTAATTCAACATGATCCTGAGCTTGAGGATGATGACTCGAAAGAGTTTAAACCAGAAAGATTCTCCGAGGGAGCCGCAAATGCCTCCAAACATCAACTGGGCTTCTTGCCATTCAGCTGGGGATCGAGGTTCTGCATTGGTCAGAACTTTACCATGGTTGAAGCAAAGGTGATGCTAGCCATGATTCTGCAGCAGTTTTCATTTGAGCTCTGTCCTTCCTACAGTCATGCACCCTCCCCTGTTTTAACTCTTCAACCTCAACATGGAGCCCGTCTCATCTTACACAAAATCTAGTGCCATCACAAGCTGATCTTAATGTCTTACGGTTTTGTCGTGGTTTCATCTGTGTGTTGCCGCCTTGTTGTCGAATAAGAAAAGCTTGTACCATCCAAGTGTTCGTGTTCTTGCCTCTTGGTTGATCTTGTAGTTTGATGAACGACAAAAGTTTGAAGGGCAATGTATTCGTGTTCATGTTTACAAAAAGTTCAGTAGTTTCTTGTGGAAAAGTTGAAGACGCAGTTGAATGTATTATTGTTCGTACTGAAAGGGCCAAGTAACCGAAGATGATTGAAACTATAAGGAAAATAAATTCATGCAGTAAATTATTATGAATGTATCAATCTAAGATCCAGCTTGTAGAATTTTAATGGTCCAATATGAGCACCAGAAGTGTAAGTTATTGAGACAGGCCACAGTCAGCAGGTGGATGTGGGGGTGCCAGTGCCCCGGATTTATAATATGTCAAGATCCAATCTTTAATGAGTTGGACCCAGTGAGACTCTATGTTATCAGATTCAGAGCCTATTTTCTAATACTGTTTCAGAGCAACTGGCATAAGGTCTGGCATTGATATGTAATTGGATTCGTATCTTTTACGTGATCCTAATGAGACATAAAACTCAGATCTGGATTTACTTATGAAACCACATACTGGATCAGAATCCGACCGGTACCCAATCTGGGTTTGGATTTAAGAAATTAATTGGATTTGGATTTAAGAAATGGCATGCAATTGCACTTGAATTTCATTTTGGTTTTAAATAAATATTCGATCAGGTACGGATCTGAACTCGAATTTGAATGTAGTTTTAAACAAATATCTATATTCGATATCTATACATTTTGAAAGTCGGTTCTTAACATATCATAGCAGTTTGGATATGGTTGTATTTTTAAAAGCTGGATTCCAATTCAAATATAAGTCACATCCAAATCGTTAAATTTAAAAAATGAGCTTGGATATGGCATAGACTTAATTTCTTGGTTCATGTTTGAATCCAAATTTGAATCCGTGGATCTGAACAATGAACACCCAACTAATTGGATACATCAAAGGGTACATCTTATTTGAATACAACCCATTGACATCCCTACTGATTTGGATCTCCCGATGGATTAAAGATCTTCCAAGATGGATGAAATGATTCGGATTTTAGACATGACGAAATCCAAATCCAGTTTGAAAGAAAAACCGGAGACCTTAGCCAGCACTTCCTTCGGCGCCAAGATATCAAAGTTTCTAAAATTGTGGGTCACCAAGCTTGAAGAGTCCAAAGCCCAAACCATGTGAATTTAATTACGTGAACGGGACTGGAACTGTAGGCCTAAAAGAAAGTCATTGGAAAAAAGTAAATTGAAAAAAGGCACCAAAAATCCATTAAAATTTTATCAGAAAAAGTAAAGCACATGTTAAATCTCAATCTTTCAATCTTACATAAAAAGTTTGCTGCCCCAATATTTTTTCGTATTATATTTATAATAATATGTTAAAAAATGGCCAGTTTGTTTAATTATTACTTGAATGAGAGTAGGTCTCAATCGTGGTGGAAACTCTCGACCACGCCGTCCTGCGACACCTGTCGCCGGCGATCAAGACTTTTGAAGGCTAAATATGACTTGCCAGTGGCTTCGCGTCGAAGGAATCGCGATCGGTACAAAGTGTTCTGACCAACAAAAATGGTATCTGAATCCCAATGATCAAATTGTTCCTTTCGAGAACAGTAAAGCCACCGGTCAGGACAGCAGCTTGGGTTGACAGGAGCTTCGTCATACAAAAAAAGTCACACGGAGAAGCCTGTGTAGCAAGTCACAGCCTGTATAAATGGAGGACTCCTCCCAGGCATTGCCCACCATTATCATCCTTTGGTTTACTGCTTACTGTTTCTTGTGATCAATTGCTACGTGAGAATGGGAGCATCATCCACCTTTCTTCTTTTGTTCTCTTGTTCTGTTCTTCTGTATTGGGTGGTGAAGGTGGTTTACTCACAGTGGTACAAACCACGGAGGGTGGCAGCATACCTGAAGCAGCAAGGCGTCCATGGCCCCTCTTACAAGCTCTTCGTCGGCAATGTCATGGAGAACGTCGGTATGGCCAAGCAAGCCTGGACCAAGCCCATGGACATGTCTCACGCTATTTTACATTTCTAATTTTTTGCAGTAGACGGCTTAATTTTGCTTACAGTTTTGAAAAAGAAACAGAAGTTAAATGGCGACATGTTGAAACAGGTGAAAGTTTATATTTCTGTCTGATTTTAATTTATTTATTCTTAAATTCGAGAATTAAATTATCTTTTATTTTGCTGCAATTTACATTTTCACTTAAGGTGGCCCTTCACTTAGGAAAATACTAGACTCTTATTTGAAAGTTCTTAGTGAACCTGAAGCACGTATCTGACAAAACTATAAATGAGAGGTCATATTTGATTCTGTAGCTAAAATTAGTCCTTCAACGGAAATTCCTTTTTTCTCCTTCAGTCAGCTGATCCAACGTCCCACTGCCACAGTACCTTCATCCTCCCTGGGAAGAGAGAGAGAGAGGGAGCGAGGGAGGTGCTTCTTCTTCCCCCTGGTATGCATATCTTCTTCTTCTTCTTCGTTCTCTTGTTTTATGTGATTCTTGTGGGGGTTATCTGCTGCCGCGGCGTGTTGGGAATCTCCGTCGCGCTGTATTTGGTTCCGAGGCCCTCGATTCGAGTGAACACTTTCCTTGCAGATCTTTTCACGATTTCTAGCCTTTTGTTTCTGGTTCAAGGTTGAACAGATTGGGCTTTCATTCTGATTATTAGACCGGTTTTCGTTGCGCTTTTAACCCTTCTAGGCCGATGGTTGTCCTTTTAGTTTGTTCACATTTGGGTACGCAATGACGTATGGGAGGCGGTCTTTTTCTTCTCAATTTCTTTCCGAATTTGGTTAATGTTTTTCCCTTTTTGTATTTTCTTTTGTGCCCAACGTGATCTTGATCCCTTTAATGAGGAAGCGAAAGCGCAGGGAAGTTTAAACGAAAGGGCGCTCAGTATCAAATGTTGTGTTTATGCATCTGTCTGTCTTGTTCTTAATGGAGGTGAAGTCCATTGAATTTGCATAGAACAAGAAAGTGAGTACAGAGAAAATTTTAGCGCATAAATTTGTCTGTCGGTGCAAGGTGAGTGTAAGCTTTTAGTGCTGCCTATAAAGCCTACAGAAGAATGAGTTTCTCATGTAGCATTCAACTTAGGCATTTGGATATATCTATGCAAGCAGTCAATGTTCAGGTCACCTGTGTTGTAGCTTGTCAATTCGAAAGGAGCAATGGGTTCATCTGATTTATCAGCCGATCCGACTTGTGCTTGGTCATGTGACGTCTTGCTAAGGGAGGCGTGATTGGTGAGAAGTGAGAACTGGTAGCACTAAGATGAACCGCAAGATGGAGCTTGTGAATGCAGGTTCCTCTTCTTCTCTTGCTCCCTTGTCCCAAATGGCAGCAGCACGGTTCGACATCCTTGAGGTTTTAATCGTGAAGGATTAGCAAAGATGGTGCCTTTTTTTCAAATGTATAACTTTCTATACCTAGATAGAGGCAAATACATAGTAATAATTTATTGAGGTTGCGATTCTTTAATCCTCATGGGAAACTGATTTCCATATAGAAGGAATGAAGATGAGATTTGTGAAGTATTGAACAAAGAGACACCTCTAATCCATTTTATTTATTTAAAGGAATGTGGAGCCAACAGCAGATACAGTGAGCTCAATCATGGGAGCTATCGTCTGTATATTGGTTTACTTTTACGCTTTTGCTATATGAATTGCATGTCTAATCAGTGTATGCTTGTTCATTTCTTTCTTCTTTTTTCTTGTGAAGTTGAACCTCTTTGATGGATTAGATTTGATGACCTTACACGAGTTGTCATATTATGTTGCTCTTAGGTACTTTTCATTTAAACATTCTTTTTAATTCTTTAAGGTCAAATCTCAAAGCGTGTTGTATGTTATGATTTCTTTTTGGGGAAAAGGAAAGATGGAACTTTTGCAGGTTCGTTTTGAGGAAATCACAGGTTGTGTAGATTAAGTAAAAGATCAACATGGAATCGTATGATCTTTTCATCTAATTTTGATTCGGAGAAGGTTCTTTGTGTTTCTTATTTTTGCAGGCCCTGTTGAAGAAGATGGAAAAGGGTGGGGGTGTCTTTGTTGACAGCTCCAAATGGAAACGCAAGTGAGAAGCCCAACAGTGAAATTGTAGTTTTATGCAGGATATAAAACTGAATTGCTAGTTTTCTTATTGGTTTCTTTCAACTTTTCTGTTTCTGCAGATCACTTGTGACCATTGCCTTAACATTTCTTACTAGCTCACAGGCTATACTAATCGCATGGTCAAGAAAATCTGGAAAGTACGACTACAGTGTGACAACAGCCAATTTTTTGGTGGGTAGTTGGTATTAAAGTATTAAACACTAAATATTTCTCCTTGAATCTGATTTGCTCATTACACAGACATGGATGCTTCTGCAGACATGGTGGACCAGCAATTTTGGCAAATTTCTGATGTGACTTCTATGTAATGGAGAAATTATGTGCCTTGGCTTACTTCATGCGTCATACATATGTCATACATGTGAAAAGTGCATTTTGTAGAAGAAATTTAAACTTTATGTCATACATGTGAAAAGTGCATTTTGTAGAAGAAATTTAAACTTGTAACAGGATAAAGCATTTGATCATCCTTCTTGTTGCCATGTAGCTTTTCCTATCTTAGTACTTTTAGGTGACATCTGGTTTTCTATTCCCTCAGGTGGAGGCCTTGAAGTGTGCTTTATCACTCCTTGCTCTTGCAAAAATATGGAATAGTGATGGTGTTACTGAAGACAACAGGCAAGTTTTTACCATAAATTTTCATATTTGTTGAGCTATTTCTTTCTTATCTGTGTTTGCATGTTGGTAAAAAGACTCAACAGATGAGCCAAGCTAAGAAGCATTGGTGCTTTCACCTAGAATTCCTTGTGTTAGAAACAGAAGACAAAAAAAAATGCTGTTGAGTCATCCTTCACCGTCTGGAGGCAAATTTGGGTTACCAAAGGGAATTGGTACATCAGAGGCATGAGATTCAAATTGGAATTAATATTTAGTGTCTTTCGTATGCATTCATTTAAAACTATTAAATTGTAAATAGCAAAGCTTGAACTCTGCAATTGGATGTTGCAATGGATGGGTTGACAAGGTGGATAAATGAAATTGAGAGAAGATAGAGGGTGGAGGAAATGAAACTGAGGAAAGGTGGCAAATGAAGACGGAAGTGAGGGCCTGTCTGTGCATAATTGCAAATGGAATCCATCTGTTGTGAAATGTACCTTCATTCCATGTTTTGTAGCTTAATGTGTGATCATCTATTCCTAGGTGTATAATTTGCTGTACTACTGTTGCATTCACGTACTTGATCCACACATTTCCTTTCCCTTTTTAATTGTTATTGTTGTATTTTTGGTTTGTTGTTCTTGCTCAGGTTAGGTACTACCATAGATGAGGTTAAAGTATACCCAATTCCTGCAGCACTTTATCTAATCAAGAACTTGTTGCAGGTGAGTTAGTTGTATGTCACCATCTTCAAATTTGAGCAATTCAATATTTTTGCACGTATCTGTTTATTTCTAGTCTAACAAAATGTTTCTCATTAATAAAAATTACCTGGATCTGTCTTACGTACGCTTAGATGAGCAAGTTGCTCAATTTCCTGAATTTAGATAAGACTCTTCTAGATCCTTTTCCCCTAATTTGTTGCTTAAAGTTTTAAACTAGCTTAAATTTTAGAGCATGTTCTCCTTTTTGTCATTACAGCAAGTTCTTGCATTAATAAATTTGACTCTCTCTGTAGATGTTTTATTCTTGAGTCTTATGGGACCCTATTGTTTTAGGACATATACAAGTTTAATTTATGATTAGTTGCACCAGTTCTGTTTTCTAATCAATTCTTTTTGGCAGTATTACATCTTTGTTTACGTGGATGCACCAAGTTACCAGATATTGAAAAATTTGAACATTATTAGTACTGGTGTGCTGTACCGAATCATTCTTAAGAAGAAGTAAGACATTCTTTTCCTGGCAAAGTTGTTGATGTCTGTTAATATGATGCATATATTATATATGTCTATGCTATAAGCCTATAACACGTCATGGTTGCTAGAAGATCTCTCTACATCTAACATCTTGTAAGTGATTCAAATCTAATTTGAAATCTAAGGTCCTCTAGCACCCAATGTTCCCCATCATGATTGTAGTTACTAGAAGTATCTCCAGTAGCAAATATCAGTACTGGACTTTCATATGGGTTCTCTCTCGTTATGGAAGAATAAGCCAATTAGTGTTGCCTCAAGGCAATCTGGTTTCTCATATGTGACCAACAGCAGAGTATACAGGTCCTGCTGCCATGCTGTATAACTGGAAGCTTGGCTGTAAAAGGAAAAGCTTCACTTTTATGAACAAAAATTAAAAGCAATTAAATGGATAATTTTATTAAAAAAATTAAATGGACAATGAAAAAATAACCAAATCTCCTTCTATGGGTATTCAGAAGATAGCACAAGAAAAAGAGAAATGTCTTACATGTCGTGTATGTGAAGACTGAGACATCTCTTAAATATTTTGCACTTTGCACAATAGGCAAAAGTATATTAATTTGACATGTAAGGGCAACGATTTATATGGTTATGAATGCTCATGTTTTATAATTATCAGTTTTCCTAGTGTTTGACTGTTCAACCATTTCCTTCCAGGTTAAGTGAGATTCAGTGGGCTGCTTTTGTTCTTCTATGTGTTGGAGTCACAACTGCACAACTCAATTCCTCGTAAGGCTCGTCTTTTCTACATGACTTTAATTGTCTGTACTCTGTAGGCATGATTGAATTGGTAGACTGAACTTTTCCTGATTTTCCTTTTTCATCTCTTTTCCTTTCTTATTTTGGTGCATGCATGGACATGGGTGTGGGATGTATTTGTGTATGATGTGTACGTGTGTTGTTTGCTTATTGCTTTCATATATCCATTCATATAGTTAATTTCATCAGAAAAGTAATTAGTATTGGAAGTAGCAGATTAAGAAGTTTTCATGGATATGAAAGTAATTGATGCCTGAACCAGTAGAATAATAGCAAATTTCTTCATCAGGAGCTTCTTATCTTGAGATTTTGCTTATGCAGATCAGATCACGTTCTTCAGACTCCCTTTCAAGGATGGATTACGGCTATTGTATGTTTTAGACTTTTAGTTAATTATTGAAATGCAAAAATATTTTTTGCGTCAAATTTGGTTAAGCATGATATATGTGGATTTTGATACAGGTTATGGCACTACTGAGTGGCTTTGCTGGTGTTTACACAGAGGTATGGTGATCAGCACGAATCCACAAGATTTGTTAATTTTTTATTTACACGTCAGTTTAATTTGATTTCTTCTAGGTTTATTTTGTTCTGGCATTTCTGATGTCATGTTCCACTACTAGTAATAGTTGTCCTTTTTATTTAGTATCATGATCTGAAGCACGATGCTTATGACAATGCTGATATTGAATATTATTCTTGATTTATACTGTGAACATTTCATTAGCACCATACAAGTTCACTAAGGCCTAAAACATCTTTAATGCATGAAATAGAACTATCTTGTTCTGCATCAGAGCCAGGAATCTGTAACTTCTGCAATGTTTCAGGCCATGATTTTGCTTGTGGCCCTACGTTTCTGCTTGTGATCTACTTGATTCTATGCAAATTAACTTTTTATTTCTCTTATTCCGTAGTCATTGATGCTGCCAGTTACAAGGTTTGTCATTTATTTATGTATCAATGATTTTTACAGGCCATCATTAAGAAGCGTCCTTCAAGAAATATAAATGTGCAGAACTTCTGGTTATATGTTTTTGGCATGGTATTCAATGTTGCAGCAATATTTATTCAGGATTTTGATGCAGTCCTGAACAAGTAAGTTCAGATATATCTAAACCTCTTCTGCATTTGTCTTTAATTTAGCTGTTATTTCCATTTACATTTGCTACTGTACTAGCATAATGACAAACAAAACAATCATTTAATTTCAGGGGCTTCTTCCATGGTTATTCGCTTATTACAAGTTGCATGATTCTTAATCATGCACTCAGGTACTTCTTTGATGTCAATATGACAAAAAAAAATTTCACTATTATTTGACCTGATCACAAAATGGTTATCCATACAGTGGAATTGCTGTCTCCATGGTAATGAAATATGCTGATAATATTGTCAAGGTAAATACTAATTTTTTATATTAATCTGGATTGGCACACTTAAATTGTTTCTCTGAGTCCCTAAATCCCTTTCTTCCTATTGGTAGCCAACAATATGTACTTTCATGTTTATCAACATGCTTTGGCACAAAGCAAGTAAGTGCCTTATGATTTCTCCTCACGCAATACTCAATTGGAAATGCATGTTCTAGGTCATAGAAGAATGAGTTGTTCTTCAGTCCCTAACGAAAATTCTTTGACAATGTAGTGGTTAGTGTTACATTATGTCACTATCTGGAAATTTTTATTGCAAAATGACGCGCTGCATATTTCAACCTTTGTCATATCATGTCAACATGTCAATAGTGTCAGAGAGCATAATTAACTAATGTTCGCAAACAACATAGTTGGCATTAATGATCAAGCCTTCTTGGGGTTTTCTGTTCATGTGGGTATATTTGTTTCATCAGCTGGTCTTTGCTCCGGCATGTTTGCCATACTAAGTGATTTTTCTTAATTGTGCAGGTATATTCCACTTCAGTTGCAATGCTTTTCACTGCAATTGTATCAGTATTTCTATTTGGTTATCATCTGTCTCTTGCTTTTTTCCTTGGGTCAACGTAAGTATCTGCCCTTAAATCTGATTTCCTTCTCTTTTTACTTTTTATTTCAGCCAGGAAACTCGATTTCTATCTAACTCCCTATGTTGCACGCAGGGTTGTGTCAGTCTCAATTTACTTGCACTCCATTGGGAAGATCCAGAGATGATTTTAAAGACCTGGAGATAATTCTGGTTTGCCGCTTCTTAGAAGCTTGTTTGTCTTTTCCTTTTCATTTCTTGGCTGCAGTTCATTTTTTTAACATAGTTAAATTGGTTTACAATCAGTCATCAGTAAAGCAATTCATTTACAAGATAAAGGTTTCCAGAGCTTCACGACCTCCACAATTTCAAGTTTCCATGCTTTTATTTTCTGCTTTTTACTAGATTGGTCCAACTAACGAGGTCCATCATCATATTCTGGAGTTCTTCAGCAGGGGCAAAGCCACTCGAAGGCCCTCTGTTGATTCAGCAAGGTTAAGTTAGACTGTTAAGTGCCATTGCCTGGACCTTGATTTGTTAATTACTACAAAACTGGGGAAAGACAAATGCAAAAAAAGTGATGGCATTCTTTGGATATAGCTAAGCTTCTATGTCTTGCTTTCCCCCTTAGCCGCTGCTGCATTGCTGATGGGGCCAGGCCCATAAAATTGCGACCACCTTGTATGCCTATTTTCGCTGCGAAGAAAAATCTTTGAGAAAAACAATAACCACACAAATGGAAAATATTATTCACACTGTATACATCAACAAGCTTGTGTTCATTTTGTGACAATTTATAATTGTGGGCCACATATGAAATGCATTCTTTGTGGTCGGAACTCTTTGTGGAGGATGAACTGTTGAAGGTGAGATCTCAGAGCAGAAATTTTGCAGAATCGAAGACAGTGCTGGCTTTGCTTCGACCATGGCAAATGTTTCCCTAATGCAGATCCTTGGTCCCCATTCGAGTGGTAACAAGGCATTTGATGCTTTTAAGCATTTGAAACTCTGCCGGAGAACTGCTTCGGATCGAACTCTTCCAAATTTTGCAATCATGGTGGACTGCTATTTTTGATTTCTCAAGTGGACTTTTGGGTACTGCAGACCAAGCTGTACAGAAATACTTCCAGTCAGATGCAGTACTGTAATTTTGCTTGGATCTGTACGTTATTCTAGGCTTTTGGTATTTCTTTCTTTTCTACATTGTTGGCCCATATTTTGCCAGAGTGGCGCAAGATGACATTAAAGAAGCTTCTTGGGAGTCGGATTAAGTCGATTGAGTTTGCTTTCATTTCCAGATCCGTCAGATATCGATCGCCTGCTAAAACAAAACACACTGATACAACCTTTGAACTTTTATAAATTTTTAGAAATTTCATTTGCTACTAAATCGAAAAATCAAAATAAATTGGGCTGGCTGATGATAAGACAACTTGTTGGAGGTGCTGATCTTGGAAGAAATAATTTTTAAATCCAATATAGGCAAGTTGACTTGAGTTGGGCTTGTAGAAAAGGAACTGGTATGAACTTAACCTTATTTACTAAATTGCGTACATTGCTGATGAATTCACCAACCATCACATGGAATTCTAGTGCCACTCAAATGGATCGGTTCAAGGAAAATCTGAATCCATGGGGATAGGATTCAATTGAATTTGCTACAGCCAGAAAAACCAAAATCCACTGGCCAATTTAGATAAACATATATTGGATGACTAATAATGGTTATTGGTCCTCACGAGCACTTTTTTCCAATCTTATTTCACGTAAAGTATAAATTACCGACAAAAACAGTTCGGATCAGAGTTCACCAAATACGGATCGGAGTTCACAAAATACGTACATTTGGACTTTATATTAACATCCAGCTAAATACAGCAAAAGAAAAATAAAATTCTTATATCAAATCCCACCCATTTGCATCCCAATGACAAATTTCTAGTGGCTTCTTTTCCATGCTGATTCTCCGGCAGCCATGACGTTACTTTCGGTGAAGGTTTGATTCATTTTCAATTAGTATTTATATCTATCTTTACGATCTTCCAAACCTCCTCTCTCTCCGTTGAATGATTTTGTAGTACGCTGACAAGAACGACAGATTGTATACGATACTTTTAATTATGCTACCTTTAAAAGTACGACCTACTCTAAAAATTCGATGATATTCAACTCATAACTTATGCTTAGAACCTTCAAGTCATTAAGACTTGCTGGCGATTGATTTTCCAACCATATACATGAGAATGACATGATTCAGGAATTATTTCCTACCAAAAGATGTTTATAGATCACACATATAAGGTTTACACTTGAAGAAAATGACCAGTGGCTCCACACCTTCATTATGTACCAAATATTCAATCTACTGAAATCATGTGAAATACAATAGCTATATGGTCCGTCCCTGGGTGCCGGCACGGTAAACGATGCAAAGCCATATTGGCCTTCCAGGAACCATAATCTCATAGTTGTCTTAGGATAAGAGGGGCACCATGCTGAGGCTGCACGGACGCAACAACATAAGGAGCGTGGACATAAGATGGTGAGAGCTCAAAGGAGAAATGTTGAAGAATCATGGCTGGTGCCAATTGTGCTCCAGTGATTGCAAACGCTTGTCCGAGGCAGATCCTCGGTCCCCAACCAAATGGAATGAAGCCCACTTGATGCTTTGAAGCATTTGAAACGCCCTTGGAGAATCGCTCCGGATCGAACTTGTCTGAGTCGTCACCCCAAATTTCTTTGTCATGGTGGATGGGGAGTATGGGGATCAATACTTCAACACCAGCCGGAAGGGCGTAATTACCTATCGTCGCACTTTTGTACGTCCTCCGAAGTAACAGAGGAAGTGGACGATACAATCGCAGAACCTCATAAAGAATCATGGTAACCTGAAAGATTTCCATGTTGAGATATAATGTTATGATTCAAGAACATGAGAGGAAGAAAAGCATATGTAGCTAAGATTTTAAAACTACCAACTTGGAGGACATGTTTGTGAATCTAGTAAGAAGCACTAAATAATAATGGCACAACCACAACCCCATTAAAGCCAATAATTTGGAGGACATGAGAGTGCAGAGTACTCAAAGGCCAACGAGTATGATGGGGAATGTGAAAAGCAACAAAACATTAATGTTTTCCCACTACAAGCATAAACTGAATGTTATCAGGTGCTCAGATCTTAAACACTGTACAGGAAGCTAAAATGAAGGACAAAAGGACAAGAAATTCTACCAAAGGAAGAAGTTAGAGACTTACAATCTTTAGTTGGTTTAGGTTGTCAAACGTGGGAATCTGCTTCCCACATAACTGAAGTATCTCGTCCCTTGCACGGTTTTGCCATAGTGGATGCATGGCTAGAGCTACCATCGCCCATGTCACCAGTGCCAAAGTTGTGTCGTGTGCAATACTAAGTAACCTGCATTCCTCCAAGATGTCCTCTATTGACATCCCCACTTCCTTTGAATCTCCATCCTCTTGGATGGTGCTGCTTATATACGATTCCAACATTACACCCAGAACATTATCGTTACTAGGATTTCCCACTTTCATCTCCTCTAATCTTTTGCTCATCAAATTCATCAACATAGATGTCACTTCTGCGTGTATGTTCTTTTTCCTGATGTTAGCTTCTGTGGCAAAGCTGCATGTTTGAAAAAAAGCTTGGTTATCACAAACAAGTATAATTTCTTGATCAAAAGTTGCATGACTACAAGAATGGGTAAAAGAACTTGAGGGGTTTAAAGAAAGAGGAACCAGAAGTTTTAATAATTATATGAATCCAACAAACATTATTAACAGAGAAATAATGATTATTTGGATGTCTTATGTGTTAATGAACTTTCTCATAAGTTTGACCTTATTTCATGGGATTCATTATGTGGCCCTGAGTTTGAAAGGCGTGCTGGGGTAAGTAGATTGGAGAGATCAGAAGCAATTTTTGGCAGACTCCTAGTTTGTGGATTTATCTTGTTGGCAGGAAATCACTTGGTTTTGGGAAGGTACTAAATGGTGCTGGGAAGGCACATAATTTTAGCGAGTGATTGATCCATGATGAATATTGATTAATTTTTCGATGGATAACAGGGGCTGAATTTGCTAGTTGCCAGTGGAAAAAGGTTTGCTGGAGCTGAATTTTTTCTATTTTGACAGAGTACAGAATTCCATCAGAGATACGTTCCATTTTTATTATATTATGTTCCTTGAAGTTCGTTTCATATTGGAAGAAGCTAGCGTTCATTTCCCTTCTATCTCCATGTACCAGGATCATCGTATTTGGGGCATATTGTTTGCAAGTTGCTGCCTTTCATGTCTAGTTAATTTTCTCCTATCAAAGGGATTGGAGAGTGTCGAGTGCAATAGGCAACCAACTGGTTTTGCCCAATGTCGCAGTTCAGGCACTCGAACATGTCAAATGGGTGTGCTGATCGCCATGTTAGTGAACCTGACTACTCTGATCAGATGGCAAACTTGGTGCATTTGAATTGATTTGAAGGCTATAATGACCACAGATTAGATTGTAGACTACTGAGCAAAAAGATTCAACACATTAAAAATAACATACAAAACTGATGGGGAAAGTAAAATTCAGCATGTAATTACTTGAATCCCCAAACACTCACCTAAATGCAGGGAAATAAATTTCCCAAAGTGATGTCTCTGATAGCTTGGATTGTTCTGCTTGAAGTTCGAATATCCTCTTTACCTCTGCATAGTTACTGCCATATATAGTTTTGGAGTGAATCTCTTTGATAAGCTGTCGTAGTTCAATGGAAGCATCTAGTTCCCGGTGCCCACAGGGACCAACCAGCTTATTCCATCTAGAGATCATTTCAGTGCAACTAGAAGAAAAAGCCGAGAAAGTCTCCTGCAACCCAATTGAAGATCAAAATTGGAAGAAAACAGTTCGATCAAATAATTAGTGTTATCTGAAAAAGGGGCAGCAGCGCCATTGTAGCATCACCTTTGGTTTTCCTTTACTGAAACCAGGCTTCAGTATTCCTCTGTGACGGGCCCACTTCTCACCATTGTGGGTAAGAAGACCTGCAGCAAGCAAATCTGATGCACCGTGAAAATGACTAGACTTGTCGAAGAAAATTTCCTTAACAAGGTCCGGGGAGGAGACGACCACTCTTGGCAGATTTCCATACCAAATAACAAACACCTTGCCTGCACATCGCATTGATCAACATATTAGATATATAGAGGAATACTTGAGACGGTTAAAGGAACAATAACAAGAAACGAAGACAGGTCCAAGCTCAAGCATACCAAAAAGAACAAGGAAAAATTAAACAAGAGTAGCCCTGTTTAATGTGCTTATAAACACTAATTTAATAAAAATCATACTTTAGTTCAAAAATTTTTTATATAAAAAAGTTAATCTTTCTACTAGCAATATTTTGATGTCATGAGAACCCTTTATTTTTTACATATGGTAAAATCTGGTGTTTGTTTACACCATTAGTGCCACATAAAATGAATCTTAGAACAGCATAGAATCTATCAAACACACCTTATAAGCAAGAAAGTAGAGCTCCATCCTAGTTTTCAAAATAAGGACTACATATTTAACACTTTTGTTGGCAATATTGCCCCTATCATGCCTTCCGTGCATAAAAAAAGCCTCTCCACACTTCCTCGCTACTCTATATCTTGCTCTGCTAAGTGCCATGGGATAAGTTAGTCGCAAATGACCAATTTTTAGTGAGAACAGTTAACGAAGCATCACCATGCATGAATAGGCAAAAACTGAACTGTAACTTGTGGCATCGTAACTTGTGGCATCACAGTGAGAATAGTTTGTTACTGTTTTAAACTTTTATGAGCACTTTGAAAAGTGTTTATGAATCTATCCTAATTTTTTGGGCCGTATTCATAAAACAGTTATAAACTATTCTCATTAGCACACAATCCTAATTTTTGGGCCGTATTCATAAAACCGTTATAAACTATTCTCATTAGCACACAGCCCTGTAGAAGTTGTTTGATAGTTGGAACACTTTATGAGTATTTTATGATTTTTTTTTTCACATGAATAAAAAAAAAACACAGATCTTTGGCCGTGGATAAAAAAATCCACAGATCTTTGGCCACACATCTTTGTCCATGGATGAAAAACAGGAGATCCTTGGCCACAGTTGGAACTGAATTTTCTGGTGATGTGCTTGAACAGCTAGATGTGCCTATAGATTTCCTCGTTAGAAAGGGAAGAACAAAAGAGAAAGCAAGGGACGGCACAATATACAATGCTTTACCATATCTGTTCATGGTTTGCAGCAGAAAAGGCAGGAGGCGAGGAGATATGGGATAAGGCCATGGGCTTTGAGATCCTCTCCATGCTCATGCTTACAAACTCCCTACAGTTGCCAAAGAGGAGTTTGTAAGGAGGTCCATCGATTCCTTGCTTCTTCAACAACTTCGCGATTCTCTTGGGCTTCAACCAAAGTGCGCACAGCAACTTCACCACCACCACCCATGTCAGAACTAGGGCGCTACAAGCACAAAACAGAGCATAAGTTTCGCTATTCATGTCTCACTACTCCAAAGAGAGATCTACAGACAGAGAAAGAGAGAGACTGAGGGACCGTGCTGCTCTTAAGCTGAAAAATGCTTTGTACATAAATGGGGATGACAGAAGTGTCACAGAACTGCAGTTGGATAAAATAATTGAAAAAAAAATGCGACATTTTAAACGTTTTGGATATTTTATCATTTCCACTGGTGATGTTTTGTTCTTCGTCTAGAACTGCGTGTAATTTTTGAGTAATCTTGAGACACTATAATATAATAAGATTTTTGTTGAGCTCACTGTACATACCTGTTCATTGAAGAATAATTGAGCAAGGGCCTTTCCATCTTTTTAGAAAGGCTATTCTTTTCTACCTTTCCCATGTACAAATTCGGCAGATATAGCGTGAAATACTGCCACGTACAGATGGTGAAATAATGATGCTTAAATATCATAATAAAAAAATGCCGACAGGAATTCAATTCAGCAAATCGTGACTGATTCAGAAGTACTGATAGCAATTGAGCAAATTATAGCGTGAATTTCAGGAAACGGGGAATGCTGTATATCAAAAGGAGGAAGGTTATCTCCATAGTTTCCCAAGAAAGTGTGGGTTTGCAGTAGTTGAAGATGAACAAGACATCCTACCTTTTAAGGGTTAGTTGAAGATGAACAAGACATCCTACCTTTTAAGGGTTAGAGTCAAAAAAATTTTTATTAGGAAGAACTAATTATAGTTTTAAAATCTTAGCAGGCGCCAAAATATAATTTTTTAAAATTTACATATGTAATCTTAGAAAACTGATTGTTTGAAACCTTTCCCACGTACGAATTCATTAAATATATCCTGAAACAATGCCACGTGCAAATGATTCATTGCATAGGGCAGTTGGTGAAACAGTGATACATATATATAACATGAATGACATATATAATAGTTGCGACAAGCAAATGAACATATTATAACGTGAATTTGAAGGCAATAGGAATGCTTTATATATGCATATCAAAAGGATGAAGAAGAAGGATAACTCCATGGTTTCCCCAAGAAAAAGTGGGTTGACGGCTATGTTTGCAACGCTGGGACATTATGAGTTCAAATGATTCCATATCAAGCATCAAGTTGAAGAGGGCTTAATTTATCTTACCTACAGACTACTGATATACCCAAAAAAATATAAGTAACAATGTTGCAAAAAATTTGAAGAATTTGCTGCTAACTACATACTACTGGTATACAAAAAACATACAAGTACCAATGCTGCAAAAAAAAATTGAAAGTATTTCTCACGATATGAAGCTAAAACAGATATCCACTTTGGCGTTTTCTGGTCAATGATTGATTATGTATGGGTTTAAATTGCGTTCACGAAAAAGAAAAGGAGAAATTGCGTAGTACAATATTAACATACAGCACATGCCCATATGCGTTCATGAAATAAAATACATGGAGAATTGCGTAATACAATCATCATATAATAAAGTTTTTACGTTTGAAATCACATCCAGGTATACGTTAATACAACAGCAATTTATTGGTACTTAGTAAGTCAGTGGGTGTATAATGATTAAGGTCCATGGCAGAGTTGATCAAGAAGAAGAAAAGAAAAATTAAACTCCCAAAAAGATAGGTTAGATGCTTCTTCGTCGCTGCCACTAGGAGTTCACGGAGAGACAATGTTTCGTCACGAATTCTTAAGCCCGTTGACGACGAGCAGAGATGCACCGTCAGAGCTGGCCCAACGGCAACGTCGGTGCTAACAGGGAGTCGTTACTTCGTCAGAAATCCCTAAGCAGAAAAGCACCGGTATGGGCCGTCTGATATGACTGAAAAGTTTTTTCGAGGTGTAGTAGGTGATGTACGCTTCCCTCGCTGTACACTCAGACAAACCGGGTAAAATATTTCACCTCTTTTGGCTTTATTACATTGATTTCTTCAAGAAAAAGAAGTCGAAGGAAGAGGTTCCTTAAAAAGCTTTTTATGTCCCCTCAAATCCTCCCCCCACCCCGTGATGAATCCTTAAATAATGTTTTTTTTTATTACATTTTTTTTTTAAATTCCAAACATCATAGAATGGGAATTGATTCACAATCCCAACGACCAAGACTGTCTAGCAACCTTTTGAAAAATTTGCCGGCGGCTTCAGAGCTGTTGGCATATCAATTGCCAACAGCCCTGAGGGGTCTTTGACAGCGGTCCGAGTCGTCGACAATATCTAAAATTGCTGTATTAGCAGTTTTCTTTGTTGTGAAGTCCCACTAATCGTTCTGATGTTATCTCTTTGACAACGGTCTTAGTAGTCAGACCTGTTGGATTATATGTTTTTACATGTTGGATGATCTGTTTTTACATGGTGGTATATGGAGAATTTGGTGTTTTAGGAATCAGGCTACTCACAAATTGCGGAGAGAGAGGTATGGTACTCTTGTTGTGGGGTTGTTCTTAAGCAAAAGTGCATTAACCATGTTATCAATTTGATGAAGCATCAATTTGTGGATCATGCTTCTTCACGTAAAAATGAGTTTTCCAAGTTACAAACTCGAAATTTTCAAGTTACAGTAGAAAGCCAAAGTTGGTTCTCATCAAATCAACAAGGTCTTGAGGTTACAAATATCTATCTTCTTAAATCGATAGAAAAATAGTAGGGATTCTGGCTACATAACAATCTCTAGGGACAGTAGGAACAAGATCCTAAGGTTGCAAGTATTATCATCTATAAGATATGTGGAAATAAGTAACAGGTAGCAAGCCAAATATATAAATTGCAGATGATCTTAGCACCATATCGATCATCGTGAACCTTAAGCCCTTACTGCAAGAGAAACTGTGCTGCCTTGTTTCACTTTTCTTGCATAGGCGTTGTCATATAGGATGGAATATAATTGGAGCTCCATGCTGAGGTTGAAGGGTTACAACTGTCCAAGGAGCATGAGCATAGGCCGGTGAGAGCTCGAATGAGAAACGTTGCAGAATCATTGATAAAGCCATCTTGGCTTCAATTAGAGCAAATGACTGTCCAAGGCAGATCCTTGGACCCCAGCCAAATGGGAAGAATGCCAATTGATGTTTTGAAGCACTTGAAATTCCATTGGAGAATCGCTGCGGCTGAAATTCATCTGCATCATTCCCCCATGTATCACGATCATGGTGAATACCAAGTATTGGAAACAATAGCTGGACACCCTCTGGAAAAGTCACATCTCCTAGTTTCATTGGCTTGCAAGTATATCTAGCATTGACGAAAAATGGAGGATACAACCTCAGAACTTCATAAAGGATCATGGTAACCTGCAATTTAGTTCATCATGAATGTCAGTAAGTCCGGAACATATGACTTGAAAACTGGAACTTCTATGTGAACTTGAACTTTGATTTGTTGTTTTTCCATTTCTTTGGAGAGAAACCATTATTGGGGTGAGAGAACTGGCTACTTGGTCATTGACTAAAGCAACTTTGGTTTGATCAAGAGTAAATACTCACAGTTTTGAGATGACTTAAACTATCAAAAGTTGGAGTTTTGTTCCCGCAGACTTCAAAAACCTCATCCCGAGCCCGCGACTGCCATTCCGGATGCATTGAAAGCAAAATCATAGTCCAAGTCAGCAACACTGAAGTAGACTCTTGCCCAGCAAAGTAGAACAATTTACATTCCTCTATAATCTCATCCTTTGTCATCCCCTCCTTCTTGATGCCATGATTGTTATCATGCAGCTCATAGTCATCATCATTCTTGTTTGATTTCAGCAGCAACCCCAACAGATCATCATCTCCAGCAACTCCCAACTTTATCTCCTCTTCTCTCTTGTCTATCATAGTCCTCAATATGGATGTAACCTCTTTGTGGAGCCTCCATATCTTCATATTCTTCCTTGTGGGAAGATATCTGTTCACAGAAAATTACATTCGTATGCTATGCAAAGCTTGTCTAATGTGCTTAACCATTGAATATGATTCTCAGGAACCAAAGTTGAGCACAAAAATGCAGATCACAACTAAAACCGAGAAGAGAAAAACTGCAGAACCTCAGTCCGGGGATAAAAATTGAGGTAACAGCGTCAAGCAATAGTTTTATTTGCTCCTTCTGAATATTGAATATCTGCTTTCGTTCCACATAGCTGCTGCCGAATGCTGTTCTAGAGATCACATCCGAAGTAAGAGCCTGGAATTCTTCCCATACGTTCAACTCACAGAACCCTTTAGCAGATGCTGCATTCTCCCATCTCTTGATCAATTGTTCACAACTAGCTACGAATGCAGGTGTCATCCCCTGTTCACCAGAGCCATAGAAACAGGGTAGATGTCATGATTGTGTGCATCTGAGCATGCATGAACAAACACACAAATGTTAGACCCCTAACATGAAAGATAATTAATGATGTATTTTTGTCCAATCTGAAACTATGGATATTTTTTAATGCTTATTTAATGACTAAATACATTGGGTCAATTCAGCTTAGTGAAAATTTTTGCAACTTTTCACCATCAAATTTTCAAGCAGTATGATTCCATGGTTTTCTACCTCTTCAAAAAGCATGTTCAAGTGACAAAAGAAACTACTATAATACATCCTTTCTGTTAAATAGAACATGATAACCACATCTATCAATTTAAATTGATGAAAATTAAGTATGGCACAATTTCTGCTAGATAGGTTCAGACTGCACCAAAAAATATCGTTTACCATACCTTTCACTGGGGCTTCACATGGGCACTAAGCAAAAGAGATCAGCAAACAAGCGGCGACAATATATATATATATATATATATATATATATATATATATATATATATATATATATATATATATATATATATATATATATATATAAGGAAGCTCCATCCTAGCAACTCAATCTATACTAGGCCAGGATATCATTTTCATTGAATATTTCCTCTCTAGCATTCAACAAGACAGAGGTAAAGAGAGTTATCATGGTTTGCCATACATGGAGCTATCGGATTCTCTCTCTCTATCTCTCTCTCTCCATCTCTCTTACAGAAACAGAAACAGCGAGTTTTGTCATGGTGTCTCAGAGTTATCATGATCTCCACATACAAGGTTGAGATAAATTAGGTGTAGGAGGAAAACCTTTAGCTTGTCCAGATAGAAGGCGGGGTTGATTATCCTTCTGTGCATTGCCCACTGTTCTCCTTCCAAGGTTGTAATCCCCAGAGCCACAAACTTTAAAAGAGGATGTACCGGTGGCTTCCGAAAGTGGCCAAACTTATTGGTCAGGATGTCCTTCACCATCTCCGGATCCGTAATGGTCACCACTGGGGACGCACCGATCCATGTGACAAACATCTTCCCTGCAAAAGTTCAAAGATCCTGTACGTGACAATTGCTGAACCCAATCTCTCTCTTTCTCTCTCACTCTCTCTCATATCAATGACAAAGTGAACTATTAATGGTGGGTACACAGAGTTCATACACATACCATATTTTTTCTGCATTTCGGCCAAGAATGGGTTGACGCGTGGTACAATAGCGTGAGACATGTCCATGGGCTTGGTCCAGGCTTGCTTGGCCATACCGACGTTCTCCATGACATTGCCGACGAAGAGCTTGTAGGAGGCGCCATGGACGCCTTGCTGCTTCAGGTATGCTTCCACCCTCCGTGGTTTGTACCACTGTGAGTAGACCAACTTCACCACCCAATACAGAAGAACAGAACATGAGAACAGCAGAAGAAAGGTGGCTGATGCTCCCATTCTCACGTGGCAATTGATCACAAGAAACAGTAAGCAGTAAACCAAAGGAGATGATAATGGTGGCAATGCCTGGGAGGAGTCCTCCATTTATACAGGCCGACTTGCTACACAGGCTTCTCTGTGTGACTTTTGTATGACGCAGCTTCTGTGAACCCAAGCTGCTGTCCTGACCGGTGGCTTTAACTGTGCTTGGAAGGACAAATGCCGAGACTTCGAAAGGAACCATTTGACCACTGGCATTTACATATTATTGAGGCCGTTTAATTTGCTGTGATGGATCAATTTTTTATCAGAACACTTTGTACCGATCGCGATTCCTTGGACGTGAAGCCACTAGGAAGTCATCTTTAGGCTTCAAAAGTCTTGATCTCCAGCGACAGGTGTTGCAGGATGGCGTGGTCGAGACTTTCTACCACGATTGAGACCTGCTCCAAAGCAATAATCAAACAAACTGACCATTTTAACATATTATTTTAACTATAATACGAAAAAATATTGGGGCAACAGACCTTTTATATAAGATTGAGATCGTCTCCATGCTCATGCTTACAAACTCCCTACAGTTGCCAAAGAGGAGTTTGTAAGGAGGTCCATCGATTCCTTGCTTCTTCAACAACTTCGCTATTCTGTTGGTCTTCAACCAAAGTGCGCACAGCAACTTCACCACCACCACCCATGTCAGAACTAGGGCGCTACAAGCACAAAACAGAGCATATGTTTCGCTATTCAGGTCTACTCCAAAGAGAGATCTACAGACAGAGAAAGAGAGAGACTGAGGGACCGTGCTGCTCTTAAGATGAAAAATGCTTTGTACATAAATGGGGATGACAGAACTGCAGTTGGATAAAATAATTGAAAAAAAAAATGCGGACATTTTAGACGTTTTGGATATTTTATCGTGATGTTTTGTTCTTCATCTAAAACTACTTGTAATTTTTGAGTAATCTTGAGACGCTATAATATAATAAGATTTTTGTTGAGCTATTGTGGGCAATTGCACTGTACATACCTGTTCATTGAAAAATAATTGAGCAAGGGCCTTTCCATCTTTTTAGAAAGGCTATTCTTTTATACCAAAAATCTTAAATTGCACAGTACACACCTGTTCGTTGGAAAATAATTGAGCAAGGGCCTTTCCATCTTTTTAGAAATGCTATTCTTTTATACCTTTCCCATGTACAAATTCCGCAGATATAGCGTGAAATAATGCGACGTGCAGATGGTGAAATAATGATGCTTAAATATCATAATAAAGAAATGCCGACAGCAATTCAACAAATCGTGGCCACTTAAAGAGGTATAATAGACCAGGCCAGGCCACTTGCTTCTTCCCATGTTAAAAATTTCAAAATATGATCCTTTTAGTTACGCCTTAATGAGGCCGCATGGTCGCAACAGTATGGGAATCATGGACGTATGAAGGTGAGAGCTCAGAGCAGAAACGTTGCAGAATCGAAGACAGTGCCAGCTTTGCGTTTACCTTGGCGAATGTTTCTTTCCCATGCTGATTCTTCGGCAGCCACCCAGCTTCGGTGATTATTATCTATCTGTCTTTCCTATCTTTCTCTCATCACCTCTCTCAATAACAAGTTTTTTTTCTTTTTCTTATGAAGAATAAATTAGTATTTACTATTAAAGTTAAGCATGCTTTCAAGAAATCATATAAAAAAAGCCACCAAAGAGCTAGCTAGCTTCTATATTTGGCTTTCTTGATCACGCAAGAGAAGAAAAAAGCATAATCGAAACACTCCTCCATTGCAGGAACTGAACTTTCTGGCTGATGTGTTGGAACAGCTAGATGTTCGGGGTGTCGGCTAAACCCTCTTTAAGTGGCCTGGCCTGGTCTATAGATTTCCTAGTTAGAAAGGGAAGAAGAAAGAAAAAGCAAGGGTCGGCACAATATACAATGTTTTACCATATCTGTTCATGGTTTGCAGCAGAGAAGGCAGGAGGTGAGGAACTATGTCACGGGATAAGGCCATGGGCTTTGAGAACGTCTCCATGCTCATGCTTACAAACTCTCTATCGTTGCCAAGGAGGAGTTTCTAAGGAGGTCCATCGATTCCTTTCTTCTTCAACAACTTTGCTACTCTCTGCGGCTTCAACCAAAGTGGGTACACCAACTTCACCACCACCACCCATGTCAGAACAAGAGCATTACAAGCACAAACCAGAGCATAAGTTATGCTATTCATGTCTGACTACTCTAAAGAGAAATCAAGAAAGAGAGATTGTGCGACCATGGTGCTCATAAGATCAAGAACGCTTCGCATGTATAGGGATGCAGAAACTGCAGTTGGAGAAAATAATTGAAAAGAGAAATGTGTGGGGGCGTTTTAGCTACTTCATGAAGAGAAATGGACGATTGATATATTTTTTTTCATTTCACTTCTGGTGTTTTGTTCTTCATCTAGACCAAGAGTATGGCGGTCATTTGGTAAAAATCTTGAATCTTGCTATACAAATTATTCATTGGCTAGGTAGACTTCTTGAAGCCCCCAACGTGGCCATGGCGAGGCTCTTTTCGTCTTTTTAGAAAAATGATTTTTTTTAACCTTTGCGTGAAACAATACCACGTACAAATGATTTATGTATTTAATTGTTTAATTGCATAAGGCAGTTGGTGAAACAGTGAGGCACATATCAAATGAATGATAACAGTTGTGACAAGCAATTAAGCATATTATAACGTGAATTTGAAGGCAACAGGAATACTTTATATATGTGTATATCAAAAGGATGAAGAAGAATGACAACTCCATAGTTTCCCTAAGAAAAAGTGGGTTGACGACCTGCAGGGGCATTCTGAGTTCAAATGATTCCATATCAAGCATCAAGTTGAAGAGGGCTTAACTTATCCTACCTACAGACTACTGAATGTACCCAAAGAAATATAAGTGCCAATGTAAGACCCACAATTTTTCCTCATTTATTTAAAACAGTCAATTTTATGAAAATGATTAAGAAAAGAATAACTGAAAATGATTAAATAAGTGGGAAAGGAGGTGTCGTATGGCAAAAAGAAACTGAAAGGAGGTGTATGGCAAGGAAGGGGGTCTCGTAGAGGGTTATTTAACCCCATTCTTCAGAATGTGACAACTTTTTTATTGCAATCTTAGAACAACGGCAGAGAGTTCAAGAGAAAGGAAGAGAGAGAAAGGAACATCCTCGTCTTTGCCCTCTTTCTAGTCGAAGATTGAAGTTGTTGGCTGTTCAAGGAGAGTCAGAGGCATAGAAGTTGCTGGCGCCGGAAGTTATCTCGGATTGAAAAAGGTATGGGGATTTTCAGTATGAATGGGACATGAAGCCTTGTATTTTCTGGTTGATTATGATGGATAGAGATACTTATATTCATGCTTTTATATTCATGCTGTAAAAGAATCCATGTGTGGTGTTGCATGTTGATATGTTTTCCGGTGTTCTTTATTCGAGTTATTTTTGAATCTCTAGAACGAAGCATGCTAAATTTAGGTTTGGAGATCCTCTGTATTGTGATGGGTATTCTGTCTGTGAGAAACAGAGAGTCCAGCCGACCCTAAAACTGAGCATGCACATTTATGTTAAGGTTTTGTTAGAGGGTTCAAACAAACCACAAGAAGTAATCATATACCAGAACCCTCGCAAAGGATGTGACCACAGAATTTGCGATACAAAGCTGATAAAGGGAAGACTCCGTTGTCATCCCGAACTTGAGATTTTACCGAACCAAAGAGAAGAGCATTTCAGAATGCCTTCGACAGAAGGCAAGACCAGTTTTGCTTGACTTAGGGTAAACCAAAATCAGCTAGCAAATAAGGAAGAGAGGAAGTAATTTCAGAAGGTTTTACCAGCGGGTAGAGGCAATCGCCCTCCCGACTGGAAACCAGTTGTCTTCCTCATGCGGGTAGCAGAGAGGCGACTTGGGTAAGAGGAGAACCCGGCAGTGAATGTACAGATTTCCCCCTGTAGCACCTCTTCTTCCGCTGGTTCCTCCCTATCGCAGCAAGATGGAGACGGAGAAGGACACCCTTGAAGCTCTGGGTCTGGGAGGTCGTCGTTCTCACGGTGACAGTATTGAGAAACGGGGGCTGAGAAAGAACGGTGGAATCCCCACCGCTGGTCGAGCGAGAAGAAGACGGTGGAGCAGCTCGTGAGGAGAGAGAAAACCAAGCGAAGAAATGAAAAAGAACGAGCGTTTGGCCCTATTTGTACCAAGTTGGAAAAATTTCAAAGCGGGTCCAAGTAATTAACAAAATATTCATAAAAGCTGTTATAATATCTAAACGTTCATGCCGCCTCACTTTTGCTAAAAACCTCTTCAAAAAGAGGCTCGCGAAAGTTATTTTCAACATGAGCCTAACATTTCATATGAAATTGCGATTTGGTGCCCTCTGGGTTCTTAAAAATTCTTGAAAGAGGGTTTTCATATATTGGTTTGTGATTTCTGTAGAAAACCGAAATGTTATGCATTATTGCTTTCTGGTATTGTTAGTTTTATTTAAACTTCAGAAAAAAGGTTCTTGTTATTGTGTTAATTTTGAACATGATGGGATTGTTGTGTTAATTTCAAACGTGATGTGACCTTTGTGTAATTTCCGATCGTGATGTGCTTTGTTCTGTTGCCATTAAATCAAGTTATAAAATGGCTTATTTCTGTTGTGTGGGAAACTGAGCTTGAGGGCGGTTTCTATGAGAAGTACTAGACGATGTCTAGAAAAGAAAAGCCCTCACTTTTTGAAATTCGAAGGCGAAACGTGAACTTTGTGCGATGGTTTATGCGAGTGCGAGCTTTCTGTGTTGCCCAGTGTTGGTTTCGTTCCGGGAGGGGTGGCTCGCCCACTCTTCTGGCTGTACTGGAGGGCCCACATGGTATTGGGCGGCACAAGGGCCCGGGATTCCGTTCTGTTTTTGTTTGGGAGCGATGTCTCCTGGTCTCTCACCCCGGGTTCCTAGAGAGACCATGCTGCTGCAGCGGCGATCTGGGATATCTCAGGAGGCTTCACTGCAGGTACCCTCGATCCGTTGGATCGCCTGGTGAAGAGATTTTCCGTTCCGCCCATGAGTGCCCATGGGGTTTTCTGTTGCTCGGCACGATGACCATGACATTGCTAGAGAACCACGGTTGGAAGCATACGAGATTTTGGAGGTTGTGCACACCTCGTTTGTTTTGGTTAATGTGTTATAACTGTAATATATGTTAAGAATTGAAGGTATTTGTTTTACAAAATCAAATATTATTTTGATGGGCCATGTTCCATTCATGGCTGGATTTTCTCATACTCAGAGGAATTCTGACCCTTCTTTCCATCGCTACAGGTAGTCCATGATAGATGATGGCTCTGGTTGACAACCTCAATCTTGTGATGGACGGGCATTGGCATTCTGGACACTGCTCGGTTTTGGGATTTGAGATTTTTGTAATTGTTTGGGTCCAAGTATTTTTATTATTGAAATAAACAGCATTTGATTTCTTATTGTTTTGGTCATGACTCAATTTTGCTTCCGCAAGTATTTATTAAAGAAAAAAGAAAATTTTTGGTGTGAAAAATTGGGTCGTGACAGCCAATGTTGCAAAAAGGTTTGAAGAATGGTTAACAAAATTTCAATTGAACATGAAGTTAGTGACCCAAATCTAGTAGGGCTATCCCCATATTACTGGACCCAAGTTCACCCAAATTTCAACTTAAAAGAATGGTTCTATGGGGGCATAAGCCAAGACCCCACCTGCCTCCACCCCTGTTCTCACCATTTACTGCCGCATGCCATATGCTACAAGTACACGCTGCTAAAACACTAGGAACCGTTACTGTAACACAAGTCATTGATAATGCGATGACTTTTTTTTAGTGACAAATTTTTAATTTTTAATCGTCCAGTAACATGCGACATACAATTGCATGGGAAGAATTTTATAAGATTTTGTATGGCAACATCAGGGCCCAGTGGCAGTTCAGAACAACAAAAAAAAAATTATTCAAAATCATGTAGACTTGTCATCTTTCACAAGTTTTCCCTTACCACTTACTACTATTGTTGTCATCCGCACGAAATATATTCGTACATCATATCTTTATTTAATCCACGGGATAGAGTGTCCCTGTCGCGAGGAATTTTATATATGTTAAAGCGACAACTAAGCACCTGTCAACAGCATCGATCTCCAATAGGCATTTTCTCTGCCAAACTTTCTGTTGCTTTATCTCTGAAGCAGCAGAGTCGGTCAGGACGAACTGCCGCCTCTTGTTCTGTCTTCGAGTCCACCAAAAACATACAAGCACCAATGCTGCAAAAAAAAATTGAAAGCATTTCTCACGATATGAAGCTAAAACAGATATCCACTTTGGCGTTTTCTGGGCAATGATTGATTATGTATGGGTTTAAATTGCGTTCATGAAAAAAAGAGAGAAGAAATTGCGTAGTACAATATTAACATACAACGCATGCCTGATGCCCATGTGCGTTCATTAAATAAAATATATGGAGAATTCCGTGATACAATCATCATATAATAAAGTTTTACGTTTGAAATCACATCCACGCATACGTTATTCCAACAGCAATTTGTCGGTATTTACTCAGTGGGTGTATAATGATTAAGCTCCATGGCAGAGTTGATCAAGAAGAAAACAATTAAACTCCCAAAAGAAAGGTTAGAAGCTTCTTCGTCGCAGCCATAGGAGTTCACGGAGAGACAATGCTTCGTCAGAGATTCTTAAGTCCGTCGACGACGAGCAGAGATGCACCGTTAGAGTTGCTCGAACGGCGACGTCGGTCCTTTCAGGGGTTAAATAATGTTTTTTCTTTTTTTAAACTTTACAGCATTTTTTAAAATTCCAAACATCATAGAATGGGAATTGATTCACAATCCCAACGGCCAAAACTGTCCAGCAACCTTTTGAGAATTTTGCCGGCGGCTTCAGAGTTGTTGGCATATGTTTTGCCAACAGCCCTGAGGGGTCTTTGACGACGGTCTGAGGCGTTGGCAATATCTAAAATTGCTGTAGTAATGGTTTTCTTTGTTGTGAAGTCCCACTAATTGTTCCCATGTTATCTCTTTGACAACGGTCTTAGTAGTCAGAGCTGTTGGATTATCTGCTTTTACATGGTGGTATGGAGAATTTTGTGTTTTAGGAATCAAGCAGCTCACACTGGTGTTCAAAGAACAGCGGGAATTGCGGAGAGAGATGTATGGTACTCTTGTTGTGGGGTTGTGCTTTAAGCAAAAGTGCATTAACCATGTTATCATGGCCAATTATTAGGAACTAAAGTCTTCAGTCCATACTGGAAGAATAAAGAGAGAAGGGATGGATTATGGAAATTGCCTCTATAAGGAACTTGCTGTACATTTTTCCATTTTTCTCTTCATTCTTTCTTTCTCTATTAAATGAAAGGGAAATTCCCCAGCCTGATTTCATCAGAAGTGTTATCTATATCGTTATTAATTTGACGAAGCATCAATTTGTAGATCATGCTTCTTCACGTAAAAATGAGTTTTTCAAGTTACAAATTCGAAATTTTCAAGTTGCAGTGGAAAGCCAAAGTTGGTTCTCATCAAATCAACACGATCTTAAGGTTACAAATATCTGTCTTCTTAAATCGATAGAAAAATAGTAGGGATTCTGGCTACATAACAATCTCTGGGGACAGTAGGAACAAAATCTTAAGGTTACAAGTATTATCATCAAGATATGTGGAAATAAGTAACAGGTAGCAAAACAAATATATATATTGCAGATGATCTTAGCACCATATCGATCATCGTGAACCTTAAGCCCTTGCCGCAAGAGAAACTGTGCTGCCTTGTTTCACTTTTCTTGCATAGGCGTTGTCATATAGGATGGAATATAATTGGAGCTCCATGCTGAGGTTGAAGGGTTACGACTGTCCAAGGAGCATGAACATAGGCCGGTGAGAGCTCGAATGAGAAACGTTGCAGAATCATTGATAAAGCCATCTTGGCTTCAATTAGAGCAAATGACTGTCCAAGGCAGATCCTTGGACCCCAGCCAAATGGGAAGAATGCCAATTGATGTTTTGAAGCACTTGAAATTCCATTGGAGAATCGCTGCGGCTGAAATTCATCTGCATCATTCCCCCATGTATCACGATCATGGTGAATACCAAGTATTGGCATCAATAGTTGGACACCCTCTGGAAAAGTCACATCTCCTAGTTTCATTGGCTTGCAAGTATATCTAGCATTGATGAAAAATGGAGGATACAACCTCAGAACTTCATAAAGGATCATGGTAACCTGCATTTTAGTTCATCATGAATGTCAGTAAGTCCGGAACATATGACTTGAAAACTGGAACTTCTATGTGAACTTGAACTTTGATTTGTTGTTTTTCCATTTCTTTGGAGAGAAACCATTATTGGGGTGAGAGAACTGGCTAGTTGGTCATTGACTAAAGCAACTTTGGTTTGATCAAGAGTAAATACTCACAGTTTTGAGATGACTTAAACTATCAAAAGTTGGAGTTTTGTTCCCGCAGACTTCAAAAACCTCATCCCGAGCCCGCGACTGCCATTCCGGATGCATTGAAAGCAAAATCATAGTCCAAGTCAGCAACACTGAAGTAGACTCTTGCCCAGCAAAGTAGAACAATTTACATTCCTCTATAATCTCATCCTTTGTCATCCCCTCCTTCTTGATACCATGATCGTTATCATGCAGCTCATCATCATTCTTGTTTGAGTTCAGCAGCAACCCCAACAGATCATCATCTGTAGCAATTCCCAACTTTATCTCCTCTTCTCTCTTGTCTATCATAGTCCTCAATATGGATGTAACCTCTTTGTGGAGCCTCCATATCTTCATATTCTTCCTTGTGGGAAGATATCTGTTCAAAGAAAATTACGTTCATATGCCTATGCAAAGCTTGTCTAATGTGCTTAGCATTGAATATGATTCTCAGGAACCAAATTGAGCACAAAATGCAAATCACAACTAAAACCAAGAAGAGAAAAACTGCAGAACCTCAGTCCAGGGATACAAATTGAGGAAACAGCGTCATTAAATAGTTTCATTTGCTCCTTCTGAATATTGAATATCTGCTTTCCTTCTTCATAGCTGCTGCCGAATGCTGTTCTGGAGATCACATCCGAAGTAAGAGCCTGGAGTTCTTCCCATACGTTCAACTCACAGGACCCTTGAGCAGATGCTGCATTCTCCCATCTTTTGATCAATTGTTCACAACTGGCTACGAATGCAGGTGCCATCCCCTGTTCACCAGAGCCATAGAAACAGGGTAGATGTCATGATTGTGTGCATTTGAGCATGCATGCACAAACACACAAATGTTAGACCCCCAACATCAAAGATAAATAATGATGTTTTTTTGTCCAGTCTGAAACTATCGATATTTTCTAATGCTTATTTAATGACTAAATACTTTAGGTCAATTCAGCTTAGTGAAAATTTTTTCAACTTTTCACCATCAAATTTTCAAGCAGTATGATTCCATGGTTTTCTACCTCTTCAAAAAGCATGTTCAAGTGACAAAAGTAACTAATATAATACATCCTTTCTGTTAAATAGAACATGATAACCACGTCTATCAACTTAAATTGATGAAAATGAATTATTGGCACAATTTCTGCTATATAGGTTCAGACTGCACAAAAAATATCATTTACCATACCTTTCATTAGGGCTTCACATGGGCACTAAGCAAAAAAGATCAGCAAACAAGCGGCGATATATATATAAGGAAACCATGGAGCAGAAATTTATACTACGCCAGGATATCATTTTCATTGAATATTTCCTCTCTAACATTCAACCAGGGAGAGATAAAGAGAGTTATCATGGTTTGCCATACATGGAGCTATCGGATTCTCTCTCTCTCTCTCTCTCGCTCTCTGTCTCTCCATCTCTCTTACAGACAAAGAAAACGAGAGTTTTGTCATGGTGCCTCAGAGTTATCATGATCTCCACATATTTGTGTTGTGAGCAGATTGGAGGCAGGGGGAGCTTCGTTTCTTTTAAAGGCTACAAGGTTGAGATAAATTAGGTGTAGAGGAAAACCTTTAGCTTGTCAAGATAGAAGGCGGGGTTGATTATCCTTCTGTGCATTGCCCACTGTTCTCCTTCCAAGGACGTAATCCCCAGAACCACAAACTTTAAAAGAGGATGTACCGGTGGCTTCCCAAAGTGGCCAAACTTATTGGTCAGGATGTCCTTCACCATCTCCGGATCCGTAATGGTCACCACAGGGGACGCACCGGACCATGTGACGAACATTTTCCCTGCAAGAGTTCAAACGTCCTGTACGTGAAAAATTGCTGAACACAATCTCTCTCTTTCTCTCTCCCTCTCTCTCATATCGATGACAAAGTGAATTATTAATGGTGGGTACACAGAGTTCAAAGACATACCGTATTTTTTCTGCATTTCGTCCGAGAATGGGGTAACGCGTGGTACAATAGCGTGAGACATGTCCATGGGCTTGGTCCAGGCTTGCTTGGCCATACCGACGTTCTCCATGACATTGCCGACGAAGAGCTTGTAAGGGGGGCCATGGACGCCTTGCTGCTTCAGGTATGCTGCCACCCTCCGTGGTTTGTACCACTGTGAGTAAACCACCTTCACCACCCAATACAGAAGAACAGAACAAGAGAACAGCAGAAGAAAGGTGGCTGATGCTCCCATTCTCACGTAGCAATTAATCACAAGAAACAGTAAGCAGTAAACCAAAGGATGAAAATGGTGGGCAATGCCTGGGAGGAGTCCTCCATTTATACAGGCTTCTCTGTGTATTTTTTTTTTGTATGACGAAGCTTGTGTGAACCCATGCTGCTGTCCTGGCCGGTGGCTTTACTGTTCTTGGAAGGACAAATGCCGAGTCGCCGACACTTCGAAAGGAACCATTTGACCACTGGGATTCACATATTATCGAGGCCGTTTAGATTTGCTGTGATGGATCAACTTTTGGTCAGAACATTTTGTACCGATCGCGATTCCTTGGACGTGAAGTCACTGGGAAGTCATATTTAGCCTTCAGAAGTCCTGATCGCCGGCGACAGGTGTCGCAGGACGGCGTGGTCGAAATTTCTACCACGATTGAGACCTGCTCCAAAGTAATAATCAAACGAACTGGCCATTGTAACATATTATTATAAATATAGTACGAAAAAATACAAACTCTTTATATACGATTGAAATATTGAGATTTAATATGTGCTTTACTTTTCCAGATAAAGTTTTAATGGATTTTTGGTACCGGTTTTTCAATTTATTTTTCCATTGAATTTCTTTTAGGCCTGGACTACCAGTCCCCTTCACGTAATTAGATTTACATGGTTTGGATTCTTCAAGCTTGGAGACCCACAATTTGGAAATTTTGGTATCTTGGCGACGAAGGAAGCGCTGGCTAAGGTTGCGTCTCCTGTTTTTCTTTGAAGCTGGATTTGGATTTCATCGTGTCTAAAATCCGAATCATTTGATTCATCTTGGAAGATCTTTAATCCAACCACCTTGCGCTCCGACCTAGAATAAAGCAAGGATTTCGGGAGATCCAAATCAGTAGCGATGTCAAAGGGTTGTATTCAAATCAGATGTACCCTTTAATGTATCCAATTTGTTGGATGTTCATTGTTCAGATACACGGATTCAAACATGAACCAAGAAATTAAGTCTATGCCATATCCAAGTTCAGTTTTTAAATTCACCAATTTGAAATGTGACTTTTATATTTGAATCTGAATCCAGCTTTTAAAAATACAACCACATCCAAACTGCTATAATATGTTAAGAACCGACTTTCTAAATGTATAGATATCGAATCCTGATCGATTATTTTTTTAAATTCAATGTAACATTAAAAAAATATTTTTAACTTATAAAATAGTTTTTTAATATTAAATATATATTTTTAATTATAAAGTATATATTATTAAACTAAAAAAATAAAAAACTATTTAAATGTTAACGGGCCGGATCGAGTGAGGACAGGTGGGAGGGAGTCGTACCTTGAATCTGTAGATAATCTCAAATTACCCCCCATCTCAAATCCAAGGCATTCAAATGCTTCTTAAAATTCGCTTCAACTTCACAAAGCAAGCTTGCTTTTGGCTTTGCCAAATGGGTGCTCCTGATGAGAATCGAAATGCAACCATCCACCCAGGGATGTAAGTGCAATATTGGGCACACCCAATTAGCACCGATGCAGTTTCGGATCCAGTTATCCAGATCTGATCTGGTATGTGGTTTCATAAGTGAATCCAGATCTGAGTTTTATGTCTCACTAGGATCATGTAAAAGATACGAATCCAATTACATATAAATGCCAGGCCTTATGCCAGTTGCTCTGAAAATTAGAAAATAGTCTCTGAATCTGATAACATAGAGTCTCACTGGGTCCAACTCATTAAAGATTGGACCTGACATATTATAAATCCGAAGCACTTGCATCCCCACATCCACCTGCTAACTTACATTTCTGGTGCTCATATTTGGACGTTTATACCCAGCAAGTTCAAGTCGGATGATTTACATAATATCTTAAGGGTTTCCCGGAGTGACGTTATGAAAGAAAATCGACAAAGTTAGATTTTGGCAATTCACACTTAGATTCACTAGTCGAAATTTTTACTCTAATTCAATAACTTTAATATTTTTAAGAGCACCTATACATATAAACAATCAAATATATCAAACTATTAACGTAAACGCAAATAAATTTTGTGAGGCTGGCGTAATTACCATGTGGCTCCGCCACTACGTAGAAATTCACCATGCATGGAAGAATGGAGCCAACGATCACGGACAAAGGAAGAAGATGAACCTCTATCGAACTGCAATTTTAAGCATAAAGACAAGCAGTCGACAAACTGCGTAGCTTAAAGGAAAAAATCCGCTCATGTCCATGGGAAGGTAAGCACCTTCCTGTTTTGTATTTATCACGAGTGAATTTTGACTTGCAGGACCATTAAAACTCTACAAGCTGGATCTTAGATCGATACGTTCATAATAATCAACTGCATGAATTTATTTCCCTTATAGTTTCAATCCAATCATCTTCCGTTACGTGGCCCTTTCAGTACGAACGATAATACATTCAACTGCGTCTTCAACCTTCCCACAAGAAACTGCTGCACTTTTACATTGCCCTTCAAACTTTTGTCGTTCATCAAACTACAATATCAACCAAGAACACGAACACTTGGATGGTACAAGCTTTTCTTATTCGACAACAAGGCGACAACACACAGATGAAACCACGACAAAACCGTAAGGCATTAAGATAAGCTTGTGATGGCACTAGATTTTGTGTAAGATGAGACGGGTTCCATGTTGAGGTCGAAGAGTTAAAACAGGGGAGGGTGCATGACTGTAGGAAGGACAGAGCTCAAACTAAAACTGCTGCAGAATCATGGCTAGCATCATCTTTGCTTCAACCATGGTAAAGTTCTGACCAATGCAGATCGTCGATCCCCCGCCGAATGGCAAGAAGCCCAGTTGATGTTTGGAGGCATTTGCGGCTCCTTCGGAGAATCTTTCTGGTTTAAACTCTTTTGAGTCATGACCCCCAAGCTCAGGATCATGTTGAATTAACAAAGTAAGTAATGACAGCTCCACTCCAGCAGGGATTTCGAAATTTCCTAGCTTCATCCTCTTGGATGCTTGCCTTCCCAGCATTAGGGTAGGATACAATCTCAGAACTTCACACAGAACCATGGTAACCTGAAAATGTTTAATAAAATAAGGAGACTAAATTGTCTCAAGAAATTATTTTTCTTTACAGAGTTCTTCAATGATTTTAACTTGGATGTTTATCATGGTGATCCATGAAATGACACGCATTATGGGCCTTGCAAAGGTCATTCTCATGCAAAGGGCCATTAGTGAGGGTTAACTGAAGAATTCTTAGCATGATAGTAAAAATGGGACTGAGTATTGTTTTACTAAAGGTCCTTATGTCAGAATTCAGAAAGTGAACGGCTTCTAACAGCTAGCCAACAAGAGCAGCATTGACAAGGGTAAGTGGTTAATTTGAAGGAGTTCAAAGGTTCAGTATGTTGGTGTATGGAACTTGATCCATACTGGACACTCATGTTGGTGTAAGGGCATATATGTCTTTTGTACAAACACGGGTTTTGCCCTAATCCTTATGTTGAGAGGAGGGCCGCCGTTTGTGAGTTGTTGTTCTGTGTGTTCTTCACAAAGAAAGAATACAAGAGATCTGTGCGACCGTGGACGTAGGAGATTATTGCTCCGAACCACGTAAATCGTTGTCTTCTTCCTTGTTGCTTCTAACCTCTTCTTGAGAGTGTGAGCGGAGTGTTTTTGTGCGTTGTTCCTAACAACTGGTATCAGAGCTCGGTTCGTTCGTGATAGGAACAATGGCACTAGAAGAAGGAAAAGTCAGAATCGAGAAGTTCGACGGTAAAGACTTCGGATTCTGGAAGATGCAGATCGAGGACTACTTGTATCAGAAGAAACTACATGAACCGCTCATGGGAGTGAAGCCCACGACAATGGCTGATGCAGATTGGCAGTTGCTGGATAGACAAGCCCTTGGAGTCATCCGGTTGACGCTGACCAGAAATGTCGCCTTCAACATTGTCAACGAGAAGACGACATCAAGTCTGATGCAGACGCTAACAGATATGTATGAAAAACCCTCTGCTTCGAATAAGGTATATCTGATGCGTCGATTATTTAATTTGAAAATGACTGAAGGTGCATCTGTTACGGATCACATAAATGAGTTCAATGTTATTACTTCTCAATTATGTTCTGTGGATATTAAATTTGATGATGAGGTTCAAGCCCTAATTTTATTGTCATCTCTTCCAGAGAATTGGAGTGCCACTGTGACCGCCGTGAGTAGTTCATCGGGGTCAAGTAAATTGAAGTTTAGTGGTGTTCGAGATTTAATACTTAGTGAGGACATTCGCAGAAAAGAGGCAGGAGAACCTCTCGGTTCTGCCCTAAATGTTCAAAACAGGGGCATAACTAATCAACGCCACCAAGAGCGTGGAATGTCCAAATCTAAGGGAAAGAGTCAGTCCAAACCTCGAAGTGATGGCTGTTGGAACTGTGGTAAGCCAGGACACCGGAAAAAAGATTGCAGGTTGTTGAAGAAGAAGAATCTAAATCGTGAAGATGATTCAACAAATGCAGCAACAGAAGATATAGCTGATGCACTTGCCTTGAGTGTACACAACTCTATAGAGTCTTGGATTTTAGACTCTGGTGCATCTTTTCATTCAACGTATTCTAATGAAAGTATGCATAACTATGTTGCAGGAAAATTTGGCAGAGTATATCTTGCAGATGATGAACCTTTGGATATTATAGGGAAATGTGAGGTTCACATTAAAATGCAGAATGGACATGTGTGGAAGTTAAAAGATGTCAGACATGTCCCAGGGTTGAAGAGGAATCTCATTTCGGTCGGGCAGTTAGATGACGAAAGCTATGTTACTACCTTTGTTGGCGGATCTTGGAAGATAACCAAAGGTGCTATGGTTATAGCACGAGGTCACAAACTTGGCACTTTGTACATGACTGCAGATGTGAAAGACACAGTGGCTATGGCGAAATGTGAGAATAAATCATTGTTGTGACATTGCAGGCTTGAGCATATGAGTGAGAAGGGAATGAAGATCATGGCAACAAATAACAAGTTGCATGAGTTGAAATCTGTAGACATTGGGCTATGTGAAGACTGTGTCTTCGAGAAACAGAAAATGGTCACCTTCTCCAAAGTTGGACGACCTCCAAAGAAAGAAAAGCTAGAGTTGGTGCATAATGATGTTTGGGGACCAGCCCCAGTTCGCTCTCTTGGAGGATCTCTATATTATGTAACATTCATTGATGATTGTACCAGAAAGGTATGGGTCTACTTTCTTAAACATAAATCTGACGTGTTTACTGTTTTCAAAAGGTGCAAAGCAGAAGTAGAAAATCAGACCGGAAAGAAGATCAAATGTCTGCGGTCAGATAGTAGAGGTGAGTATGACAACAAAGAGTTTAAAGATTTTTTGTGCAGATCATGGGATTCAAACACAAAGGATGATCCCTAAAAAGCTATGACAAAATGAGGTTGCTGAAAGAATGAACAGAACCCTTTGTGAAAGAGCAAAGAGCATGAGACTGCACTCAGGCTTGCCAAAGATGTTTTGGGCGGATGCAATCAATACAGCTGCATACTTGATAAATCGTGGGCCTTCTGTTCCTTTGGACTATGGGATACCTGAAGAAGCCTGGACTGACAAGGAGGTAAATCTTGCACACTTAAGAGTCTTTGGTTGTGTCTCTTACGTACATATAGACTCAGATAAAAGGGATAAATTAGATCTTAAGTCCAGAAAATGTTATTTCATTGGTTATGGAAATGATGAGTTTGGGTATCGTTTTTGGGTTGAAAAAGCAAAGAAAATTATTAGACATAATGATGTTGTGTTCAATGAGATGTGTTTGTACAAGGACAGGGATAGTCATATGTCTGAGAAAAATGAACATCATGACACAAGTGAAGACATTGTAGAACTTCAAGATGTCTCTGAAGATGATGTTGCAGTTAAGACTCAAGTTGGAAACAGTCAGACAGAACAAGAGCCAAGCACATCCCAACCTCCATTGAGGAGATCAAGTAGAAGGCTAAAACCAAATCGAAGGTATTCTCCTTACTTACATTACTTGTTGTTAACTGATGCTGGAGAACCCGAGTGTTTTGATAAAACAATGCATGTTACAGATTCTGTTAAGTGGGAGTTAGCTATGAAAGAGGAGATGGACTCTCTACAAGCTAACATAACATGGAAATTAACTAAGCTTCCTTGTGGGAAGAAGACATTGCAAAACAAATGGGTTTACAGAATTAAAGAAGAAGCAGATGAGACAAAAATGTACAAAGCAAGGTTAGTAGTGAAAGGTTTTCAATAGAAAGAAGGTATAGATTATACAGAAATTTTCTCTCTTGTTGTAAAACTAACTACTATAAGATTGGTATTGAGTTTAGTTGCAGCTGAAAATTTATATTTAGAGCAACTAGATGTAAAGACTGCATTCCTTCATGGGGATTTGGAGGAAGATATTTATATGGTGCAACCTGAAGGCTTCCAAGTATTAGGAAAAGAAAGTCTTGTATGCAAGTTAGAGAAGAGTCTCTATGGTTTAAAGCAGACACCGAGACAGTGGTACAAAAAGTTTGATAATTCATGGGGAGAAATGCTTTTTAGAAGTGTGATATGGATCACTGTTGTTATTTTAAGAACATTGATAGTTGTTATATCATTTTACTATTATATGTGGATAATATGCTTATTGCAGGATCAAATTTGCAAGAGATCAATTCTCTGAAAGAACAACTATCAAAGGAATTTGAAATGAAAGATCTAGGTCCTGCGAAACAAATCCTCGGGATGATAATCAGTAGAGACAGGAAGACAGGTACTTTAAATTTGTCTCAACAAAATTATATTGAGAAGATCTTGTGCAGGTTTAAGATGCAAGATGCTAAACCTGTCAGTACACCTCTTGCTAGTCATTTCAAGTTGTCCAAAGATTTGTCACCTAAGACAGATGAAGAACATGAAGAAATGTCAAGGATTCCATATGCTTCAGCAGTGGGTAGCTTGATGTATGCAATTGTGTGCACCAGACCAGACATAGCACAAGCAGTGGGAGCTGTGAGCAGATACATGACTGAGCCTGGAAAGAAACATTGGGAGGCTGTGAAGTGGATATTGCGATATTTGAAAGGAACTTCAGGTATGAGCCTTTGTTTTAAGAAAGATGAATTACTTTTGCATGGCTTTGTGGATGCAGATTTGGGTGGTGATCTTGACAGTAGAAGAAGTACTACGTGGTACATTTACACCCTAGGAGGAACCTGTGTCAGTTGGGTTTCACAGCTTCAAAAGGTTGTTGCATTGTCTACTACAGAAGCTGAATATATTGCAGTTACAGAAGCCAACAAAGAGATGATTTGGCTGAAGACTATTCTAAAAGAATTGCATGTAAATGAAGATAAGAGTGTTCTCTCTTGTGATAATCAAAGTGCAATTCATCTAGCCAAGAATCCAGTGTTCCATGCTAGAACAAAGCATATTGAATTGAAGTATCATTTTATTAGAGATTTGTTGGAAGAGAAGATACTATCTCTTGAAAAAATTCGTGTAACAGAGAATCCAGTAGATATGTTGACAAAGCCAGTGACTGCTGAGAAGTTGATGTTATGCTTAACCTCAGTTGGTCTCCAAGGTTAATTGATGAGGAGATGTCGCACAGGTTGAGTATGTGATGTACTAGCACTTGGATGGATCAAATTCCAAGTGGGAGATTGTTGGTGTAAGGGCATATATGTCTTTTGTACAAACGCGGGTTTTGCCCTAATCCTTATGTTGAGAGGAGGGCCGTCGTTTGTGAGTTGTTGTTCTGTGTGTTCTTCAGAAAGAAAGAATACAAGAGATCTGTGCGACCGTGGACGTAGGAGATTATTGCTCTGAACCACGTAAATCGTTGTCTTCTTCCTTGTTGCTTCTAACCTCTTCTTGAGAGTGTGAGCGGAGTGTTTTTGTGCGTTGTTCCTAACACGGTACCAAGTGCTTTCGAGCAGAGAGGTCTCTATCATATCTTTTGCTTAACTATCGAGAGCCAAGAAAAGAAAAAAGACGAGAGAAAAAAGATTCGCTAGTTTAGGATATCATAATATACATATAGATTCAGATGGGAAAACATTAAATGGGTATTCTTCAACTTGTATGTGAGACTCTTAGGGCCACCCCTGGTTCTTGGGGAATACACCCAGATTTGGCCTTATAGCAAGGAATGATCTCTGTAAGTTTTAAACTTGTCTAAAGATTTCCTCTACCAAATTATATATATAACTTTCAAGCTTCTGATAGAACTTGGTGACATTAAGTTTCCCATATGAGAAACATGCAGATTCATAGAACGCGAGAATTAGTAGCATGGCACTCACAAAAGTGGTCGAATGTCGGAATTTCGTTTCCCCATATCCGAAGGACCTCTTCTCTTGCGCGGACTTGCCGTTCAGGATGCATAGACAGCACAACCATGGTCCACGTCAATAAGACTGCAGTAGCCCCGGCCTGCAAAGTAGAACAGCTTGCATTCTTCTACTACATCATCCATTGATATCCCAACCTTCTTGAAGCTCTCTGGTTCTTTTGGATCGTTGTCAATCATGTACGCTTCTAATAGCAGTGTCAACAGATCACCAGTCCTGGCATCGCCAGTTTTCATCTCCTTGATCCTCTTCCTTATGATATCTTGCAGGATGATCGTCGCTTCTTGGTTGAGCTTCTTCATTCTAAGGCTTTCCTCTGTTGGGATGAATATGCATAAATTGAAGTATGGTATCATCATGAATGGATCAAGAAAGGATGGTCTTTAATCTACATGTAATAGCAAGAAATTATCATGTGCTTAGCTGATGACATCTTAATGCATCCTTACTTATGATTAGAAGCTTCTTCGTCGCAGCCATAGGAGTTCACGGAGAGAATGCTTCGTCAGAGATTTCTAAGTCCGTTGACGACGAGCAGAGATGCACCGTTAGAGTTGCTCGAGCGGCAACGTCGGTTCTAACAGGGTTAAATAATTTTTTTTTTTTTAGTTTTACTGCATTTTTTAAAATTCCAAACATCATAGAATGGAAATTGATTCACAATCCCAACGGCCAAAACTGTCCAGCAACCTTTTGAAAATTTTGCGTTCGGCTTCAGAGTTTTTGGCATATGATTTGCCAACAGCCCTGAGGGGTCTTTGACGACGGTCTGAGCTGTCGGCAATATCTAAAATTGCGGTAGTAGAAGTTTTCTTTGTTGTAAAGTCCCACTAATTGTTCCCATGTTATCTCTTTGACAACGGTCTTAGTACCAGACCTGTCCGATTATCTGTTTTTACATGGTGGTATGGAGAATTTGGTGTTTTAGGAATCAAGCAGCACACACTGGCGTTCAAAGAACAGCGAGAATTGCGATGAGAAAGGTATGGTACTCTTGTTGTGGGGTTGTTCTTAAGCAAAAGTGCATTAACCATGTTATCATCGCCAATTATTAGAAAACAAAGTCTTCAGTCCATACTGGAAGAATAAAGAGAGATGGGATGGATTATGGAAATTATTTCAAGGAACTTGCTGTACATTTTTCCATTTTTCTCTCCGTTCTTTCTTTCTCTATTAAATGAAAGGGAAATTCCCCAGCCTGATTTCATCAGAAATGTTATCTATATCGTCATTAGCATCAATTTGTAGATCATGCTTCTTCACGTAAAAATGAGTTTTTCAAGGTACGAACTCGAAATTTTCAAGTTACAGTGAAAAGACAAAGTTGGTCTCATCAAATCAACAAGATCTTTAGGTTACAAATATCTATCGTCTTAAATCGATAGAATAGTAGGGATTCTGGCTACACAACAATCTCTAGGGACAGTAAGAACAAGATCCTAAGGTTACAAGTATTATCATCTATAGCAAGTATTATCATCTATAAGATTTGTAGAAATAAGTAACAGGTAGGAAGCCAAATATATAAATTGCAGATGATCTTAGCACCATATCGATCATCCTGAACCTTAAGCCCATACTGCAAGAGAAACTATGCTGCCTTGTTTCACTTTTCTTGCATAGGAGTTTCATATAGGATGGAATATAATTGGAGCTCCATGCTGAGGCTGAAGGGTTGCTACTGTCCAAGGAGCATGAACATAGGCCGGTGAGAGCTCAAATGAGAAACGTTGCAGAATCATTGATAAAGCCATCTTGGCTTCAATCAGAGCAAATGACTGTCCAAGGCAGATCCTTGGACCCCAGCCAAATGGGAAGAATGCCAATTGATGTTTTGAACCACTTGAAATTCCATTGGAGAATCGCTGCGGCTGAAATTCATCTGCATCATTCCCCCATGTATCACGATCATGGTGAATACCAAGTATTGGCATCAATAGTTGGACACCCTCTGGAAAAGTCACATCTCCTAGTTTCATTGGCTTGCAAGTATATCTAGCATTGATGAAAAATGGAGGATACAACCTCAGAACTTCATAAAGGATCATGGTAACCTGCATTTTAGTTCATCATGAATGTCAGTAAGTCCGGAACATATGACTTGAAAACTGGAACTTCTATGTGAACTTGAACTTTGATTTGTTGTTTTTCCATTTCTTTGGAGAGAAACCATTATTGGGGTGAGAGAACTGGCTACTTGGTCATTGACTAAAGCAACTTTGGTTTGATCAAGAGTAAATACTCACAGTTTTGAGATGANCAAAAACCTCATCCCGAGCCCGCGACTGCCATTCCGGATGCATTGAAAGCAAAATCATAGTCCAAGTCAGCAACACTGAAGTAGACTCTTGCCCAGCAAAGTAGAACAATTTACATTCCTCTATAATCTCATCCTTTGTCATCCCCTCCTTCTTGATACCATGATCGTTATCATGCAGCTCATCATCATTCTTGTTTGATTTCAGCAGCAACCCCAACAGATCATCATCTGTAGCAATTCCCAACTTTATCTCCTCTTCTCTCTTGTCTATCATAGTCCTCAATATGGATGTAACCTCTTTGTGGAGCCTCCATATCTTCATATTCTTCCTTGTGGGAAGACATCTGTTCACAGAAAATTACATTCATATGCCTAGCAAAGCTTGTCTAATGTGCTTAACCATTGAATATGATTCTCAGGAACCAAGTTGAGCACAAAAATGCTGATCATAACTAAAACCGAGAAGAGAAAAACTGCAGAACCTCAGTCCGGGGATAAAAATTGAGGTAACAGCGTCAAGCACTAGTTTTATTTGCTCCTTCTGAATATTGAATATCTGCTTTCCTTCCTCATAGCTGCTGCCGAATGCTGTTCTGGAGATCACATCCGAAGTAAGAGCCTGGAGTTCTTCCCATACGTTCAACTCACAGGACCCTTTAGCGGATGCTGCATTCTCCCATCTCTTGATCAATCGTTCACAACTGGCTACGAATGCAGGTGTCATCCCCTGTTCACCAGAGCCATACAAACACTATTTGATATTATCGGTGAAAGATAAGCCCATAAAACAAAAATATTCTAGAATAAGCGAGATTAATTTTTGTGTCCAGATCTCACTGACTGTAGCCAGTGAGGTTGGACATGGATCCAAACTCCAAATCAGATCCACCTGTGCAGATCTGGACCTGGATCGGATCTGGGTTTATTTAATCTTCAACTCCTAGATCTCAAAGAATAATCACCATGATAGGAAATAGAGTAAGATATGAGTATGCATTTGAGTCAGATTAAGGTTCATCTATTTGGACCATATTTTAGTTCAGATCATAGGCTGTTTGATACAGCACATAGCACATAGGCTGTTTGATAGTCTTGGGTCTTAGATGAAAAGAGATTTGAGATCTTCTGATTATTTTTGAAGTTTTCGTATCAGAAGTGAGATATCTTTTTCCTCATGACATCCAGGGGGGTTGAAGATGTTCGTTATGACCTTATGTATGGATTTCTCTGCTCGAGTCTTGCAAAACCATGGTTCTTACATTCACTTAGGGGTGAACAACGCGACTCATTAAAGCTGGGCTTGTGAATGAGTTCGAGCCGATTCATTTGTTTAATGAGTCGAGCTTGAGTTCATGAGATGACTCGTTCAAATAATCGAGTTGAGTTCGAGCTCACCACATAACTGCCGAGTCGAGCTTGAGCCTTAATTAAGTTGATATATTCAAACAAGTTTACGAGTTTGTCGAGCCTTAATCGAGTCGAGCTCGAACTCAACACGTGACTATTGAGTCGAGCTCGAGCTGCTTCCATTGAGCTATTCTCGAGCTAGAGGTTTCATTAGTCGACCCGATAACATCTAACCCAATACACTTTACCCAAAATCTAACTCTATTGTCCAGGAAACCATGCACATTCAGAACAACTTAGAGGGAAAAAGTCGGAGGAGAAACACCGACTCGCCGGAGGCTTCCATTTCAGGGAGAGAGCAGAACGGTTCCGGTCTTGTGAACCATATACAAAATGGTCTCTTTTTTAACGTAATTAAGAACTATCGTCCATCTTTTTAGAGTTAATGCATATAAATTATGTTGGCAAGGTTGATCTAGAGCCTTTCCCTCTCTCAATAATGATGTGAAATTTCATGCACAAATTTTCCTTTCCTTTTCTTTCCTTTCCTTTTATTTAAAGTATATATATATATATATATATATATATATATATATATATATATATATATATATATATATATATATATATATATATATATATATATATAATTATAATCGACCCTTATTAAAATTTTGAAACTATAATATACCCCCCTTCCAGTCAAAAATGAAAAATTCATGTCTTCGCCCATGCAACCCTTGTCCTTTTGAAATACATGGTATGGTTTTAATGCATTGAGATGCCGCCTTTGTTATGCTTCAATTTATGTATCAGTGGCGCTCATTTTGTGCTTGAGATGCCGCCGCCTTCTTTATGCTTCAATTTATGTATCAGTGGCGCTCATTTTGCAGCACAAATGAACTAATGCTTTGATAATTAAAAACAAAAGCTAATCGCCTACGGCCTACCAGCCCTCACCCAATCGTGGTCTACCTTCTCTAACGTTTTTTCAAGAACGTTGACACTATTTTAGCGTCAATGAAAGTGCCTATCAACGGAGGTACATTTATTAGTAAAACGACCGTTACTGACGTTTTTCTTTGCATCACAAGCAGCGTCAATAAAACTTTACTGAGTTTTTTTTTTCGTTTTCAGTAACGCTTTTTAGCGCCAGTAAATATTGAAATTCTTAATGTGGATTTGGAGCACGCTCTGCATCTGCATGCTCTTTCGTTGTTTGTATGCTTCACCATTGCTTGATTTAGTTCAATTCATAAGTGTTTTTTGACATGCGAGTTCAATTTGAAGTTATTTTTTATCTTTTATATGCTGATAATGAGCGATGATACTCTCACTATAATCAAATGTTTGGGAAAGACATGCCCAAGTTTCTGCTATGATCAAATTGTTCAAGCAGGTAATATTTATGCATGGATGGTATACATGCATTTCTATCATTTGAGGGATGAAAAAAGTGTAAAACATTTTTTTAGCGTCAATTTTCCTTATAAATTTCCAGCGTTTAGACATGGATGTAAGTACCATTTAGTACATCATTTTTGAGCTTTTCATGAGTTGTGCTGAATGCAATTAAAACCAAATTCTTAAATTCTTAAATTATGATCAATCCAGATCCAAGGATGTTAATGGAGATCAGATTTGAATCGGTACAGCTATTACCATATCCTTGTAGCAGGATGTTGCTTAATTTAGTTGGACTTTGAATTTGCTCAAATATAAAAATATAAAATAATGTCCATCTTTTTACATGTCTATAATATCAGATGGTTAACCCATTGGTAAGAAATATCTATCTTATATTTGCATTATACTACTAATCAAATGTGCATTTTCAAATGAAATATATATATATTTATATAATGAAGGGTGGTTTGGCATCAAAGCAGCATACAGATTTCCCTTCTTGGTCAACGGTCAATTGAAAATGATAACTTTCACGGGCAGGTCATATTTTAAACAAATTCACATGAACACAATTAGTTTTCAATTATTTATAGACAGTGTCATGCATTTCCCAAGGAGGTTATGTCTTTGACTTAAAAGAGGCACAGGTGATCCCTGTAGCATGAAAGACCCAAGACTTTGCATCAGTAATGACGGACCACTGCAGGTCGTCATGTTTGTTATGGCATTTTACTTGCGATGGTAAAAATCTTCTGATGACACGAGAAATCAAATATTTTATGTTGGGGCTCTTTCACTCGGCGCTCTCTTCGTCCTCTTTTCCATGTGTCATGTGTCATGCAGAATAGGAGGAAGCACGCTCATGTTTAAAGTCTTTCATCCTCAAGAGGTTTTCATTTTTTCCAATTTTTTTTACATTAACTTTAAACATAAAATAAAAAACTTACCTAATACAATAGATGCTTAAAAATACTACTATCATGTACCTCAACATCAGGTCAAAAGACAAAGAACAACCATCTATATATAAAAAGACTGGTAGAATATGTCGCCGTTTTATAAAATTAAGCACAAAGTTTGGTCGATAAGGTAAAACTATTAACTATTGCTAAGTCAGTTAAAAAAATTTTCATCAAGGTCTTGTCCTTTATATAATTCTTAAAAAGGTTCCATAATTCTATTCTATTGATGCATACATCATTTGCTGCCATGGCAAATTCAGGCTTAGTCACTGGGAGTTGGCCCCGAGCCCAATCCGATGCCCGAAACTTGAGCTCCAGTTAGGTTTGGCTCAGTTAAATTTTAAATATAAAATAAAAATTTTAAATATAAAATTATTGATTAAAAATAATGTTATAAAAATAAATCAGCTGAGCCAAGCTGGCCCGATAATAATGTTTAAATTGTTCTTATTAAAGTGAAAAAGAAATACTTTTAGAAGAATAAAATGAGAATTATGATAATATTAAACGATTAAAATGTACATAGCTTTAAAAGAAAAAATTCTTTTCTTTTTTTTTTTGTTGCATATTTGTTGTGTGTACATTAGCATGCACATAACTCAATCTCTTAATAGTGGACCTTTTGAGGCTGCCCTAAAACATGAGCCCTGTAACAGAAAAAACATAAAAAAAAAGTTTGCATTTGAGATTATGTCCAAAGGGTGAACACCAAATAAAATTTCCCCTCAAAAGTTTGACGGCTAGAAGCCAAGAGGATGTATTTTATTTTGGTGCAGCGTGTTGGTAGCTATAATTATCTCTTGGTGCCCAAGAAACATGCACCAAATGGACACATATAAATTCCAACCCTGTGGCCGTCCTCCTCATCATACACAATCGGAGGTCTTCTCACCAGCAGTGAAGGAAAGAAACTACCATGGTGGCAACCATTTTCTTCTTCATTGCTGTAGGAGCTCTGCTCTGCTGCCTCTCATGGCTGCTGCTCAAAGCAGGACGGTCACTGTGGTGGGAGCCGCAGCAGCATACAGAGGCCTTCAAGAGGCAAGGGATCGATGGCTACCCTTACAAGCTCATCGTTGGCGACATCAGGGAAGCAGTCACCATGCAAGAGCAAGCCAGGCGCAAGCCCCTGGAGTCTTTCTCTCATGATATCGTGAACCGTGTCGTGCCTTTCTTTCACGAAGCCGTTCGTAAGTACGGTACGTCTGCAAAATCATCCATTTGTTTCTGTAACCAGAAAGTGGTTTAAGTGTTCTTATAACTTGGGGAAATACGTCAACCCCAAATCTGGAGCTGTTTCTAAACTTAGGTGGGAAGCGATTTCTCAACTTAGGTGGGAAGCAATTTTATTTTCTGGAAATCTAGAGCTGTTTCGAAACTTAGGTGGGAAGCGATTTCTCAAGTAGAGTTAAGCTTTTTGTTTCTATATTTGCTTTTAGTTTGTATTTTTGCATGTGACTACTCTCCTTTCAGGGCAGCGACCAGCTTTGGCATATGCAAGGATGGGGGTCGAAGGGATTCAAAGCTCGGACCTCCTGCCAAGCAGCCATGGCCGACCACAGGCCCTTAGCCTACAGTATGCTAACTGCACAATATTTGATGTCCTTGTTTGATATATTTTAAGCCCTGTTTGGTATGAGAGAAAGAGAGGGAAAGGAAGGGAAGGGATGGAAAAGAAAGGAAAGGGAAACGAATCGAATGGAAAGATGTGATTAAAAAGTTTGTTTGGATATAAAAAAAAGGAAAGGAAATGAAAAGTTAATACTTTACAATAATACTCTTAATAGTCAAAATGTCTAAAAAATTAAGAAGATGAAGGAATGGGTATTGTGGGTATTGTGGGTGGTCAACACTTTTGCTCTTTTCTCCCTTTCTTTTCCTTTTCAATCCATTCGATTTGGAAGGAATTGCATTTACACTACACAATCATTTCCTTTTCCTCCCTTCCCTTTCTCTCCCCTCCCAACCAAACACACTTTACCCATTTCCCCCCCTTTTCCTCCTTTTTAATTAGCCAACCAAACAAACGAGGGATTGCTCACTCTCTCCCTTTTCTTCCCTTTCCCTCCAACCAAACAGGGCGGCAAAGTCGCACTGCCCACATCACATGGGCCGGCAGGTTTTAAATGAAGAGTGGACCTGAGTTTGGGTCCCGTCATCATGGGCCGGCAGGTTTTAAATGAAGTGTGGACCTGACCTCCCCCACTAGAACCAGGTTTGCTTGTTTTAATGAACTTCAGCTTTAAACAGCATTTATTTAATATAGAAGTAAGGTTTTATAAGTCAAAAACAATCCTGGTTCCTTCACTGCTCGGATATGAAGATCACATCTATGTGGTTGATTTTGGTAAAAAGAACTAATAATTGAGTTATTCAAACTTCAAATGAAGTGTCATGCATGCCCCCGAGCATTATCAAGAAGGCGCAAACAGCTATCTGTCTATCATGTCATCGTACAAATCTTGTTCTTCCAAACAATATTGTTTCTTTTCATAGTTTCCAAGAAATTCGCTTCTCTTTCACAAAATTTGCTTGTCTAATTTCCTTTTGCTTCTTGCTTCACACTTCATTGAATAAAATCATCTGAGTACTTGCTGTTTTCCAAGATATATTGCTTCGCTACTTTAATTTTGCTTCTTGCTTCACAGTACATCCCTGAATGATATCATCTATATGAGATTTTCCAAGTTGTTTGCTTCGCTTCTTTCATTTCACGCATCACTTCTGGCATCCTTTTTGTTTTTTGGTAACCATGACTATAAACGCTTTGGGTAGTTTCACCACCATCATGGTTTTTGATGGTGAAGAGTGTCTGGAAAAAAACTGCAGGTAAAATATCTTTCCACTGGTTTGGAAGAACTCCTCAGATCATCCTCATGGACCCAGAAATGGTCAAAGAAGTTCTCCTGAACAAATTTGGTCACTTTCACAAGCCGCCTCAACCAGCTGCATTGAAAATCCTAATGACCGGCCTCTTAGGCTTGGATGGCGAAGAATGGGTGCAAAGAAGAAGGCTTGTTCACTCCGCTTTCCGCATGGAGAAGTTGAAGGTTTGTGTCATTAACATTCTAGACAGCCGAATAACTGCTTCCAGGATTGCAAGTGGTAGCCTCGAGCTTTAACGCTGCTAGGCAGCAACTAGGAAAAGTCTCCCTGCCCAAGTGTAGTTCCTTGTCTGCAAAAATATATAGAAAAAAAAATGGTGCAGAGTTTGTTTCTCTTCTATGGCTGCCTACTATCTAAATTTGGTTTATTTATACAGGAAATGCTGCCATCATTCTCTTTTAGCTGTCAAGAGTTGATCCAGAGATGGGAAAAATCAATTGGGCCTCAAGGATCGTGTAAGCTGGACGTATCTGAGGAGTTTCAGAAACTTACTGCAGATGTCATTTCTAGAACAGCCTTTGGAAGTAGCTATGAAGAAGGGAAGTACATGTTTCAGCTGCAGAATGAAGCAGATGACCTGTTCTTGCAAAGCCTTCGAACACTCTTCATCCCTGGATTCAGGTCAAAGCCGATCTTTTGCCCTCATAAATTTAAACAAACATCAGAGAAAGATCAAAGCAGAAACTGAATGTATGCTTCAAGCATTACTTTCACGTCCAGAAATGGCATTCACAACATTGCATAGCAATATAGTAACCATACTTTGCATCATTGTTACTAGGAAAATACCCTAAATTAAGTTATTATGCTACTGTGACACAGGTTCTTGCCTACAAAGAAGAATTTCCGAAGAAGGGAATTGAACAAGAAGATTATTTCCACACTTAATAGCATAATTGACAAAAGAGAGGAAGAGATGAAGTTAGGAATTGCTAAAAATGATGATCTGTTGGGCTTACTATTAGAATCAAATAAAAACCATAACCAGCACGGTGGTAAGGGAATGACAAGAGAAGAAGTCATAGAAGAATGCAGACTTTTTTACTTTGCAGGTCAGGAGACAACATCAGTACTTCTAACATGGACGATGATTCTACTTTCTATGCATCCTTCGTGGCAGGCTCGTGCAAGGGATGAGGTTCTTCAAGTATGCGGCAAAAGCACTCCTTGTTTTGATGGCTTAATCCACCTAAAAACTGTAAGTTATCTCTCTCCTGTGAGGTTTGTGTAAACAAGCCACTAAAATTGAGGACAAGCTCGTACCTGATTAATTAAATCGATCATGACAGACTAGCATCAGATAACAAATCAGGTCTTCTGTCAGTTCAAGGTTTCGTTTTGTTTAGTTCCAAATTTTTGCCACTTCTTACTATAAGTTTATAACACTGTCAAACTGCACCGCAGGTGACTATGATTCTGTATGAAGCTCTGAGACTATACCCTCCAGCGGCGTTCATATCCAGGTATACATACAAGACGATCCAAGTAGGAGGTCTCACCCTCCCCCCAGGAGTGCGCTTGGTGTTACCAATAATCCAGATTCATCATGATCAGGAGTTTTGGGGTGATGATGCAGCTGAATTCAAACCAGAGAGGTTCTCATCAGGAGTTTCAAATGCATCAACGCATCAGCTAGCCTTCTTTCCATTCAGTTCAGGTCCCCGTATCTGCGTTGGTCAGTCATTTGCACTAATTGAGGCTAGGATGGCACTAGCCATGATTCTGCAGCATTTCTCCTTTGAGCTCTCGCCAGACTATATTCACGCTCCACATACTGTTGTAACTCTGCAACCCCAATATGGCTCTCCAATCATCTTCCACCGTGTTTGAGAAAGATGCCAGTCATCTGCATCATCTTGGTTGATATAGTAGACTGAAGATGGCCCATGTGTATCTGTATGCATGCACGTTCTCTCTCTCTCTCTCTCTCTCTCTCTCTCTCTCTCTCTCTCCTGTAAGCATGCTAGTTTGTGGTCTATGTTTTCATTGCAGAAACTGTCAAGTTTTGTGAGGTCATTTGCTTGTGAGTTATAACCAAAAAACCATATTACGGTGTAAAATCTTCGGGGAATCTATGCATGAATTAAGCCGCATGATCAAGAACCAATAAGCCTGTTTGTTTTTAAAGTGAAGAAAAGCAAGATGGAAGACGTAACTAAAACTCGAAAATTACAGAGACCTCCGATAAGTAAATTCAGAAAATGACCAAAAAGCAAGCAAAGAACTTCAGTTGGAAGTTCTGCGAAACAGAATCAGATTGCAGTTAGTTGCTTAATCATTCAGTATTTGCAGTTAGTCGCACCGGGAGAACGATCTGGTCAATGCAACTTCTTCAAAGGAAAACCAGAAAGGAACAGAGAAATTTGAAAAAGAAAAACAGGAGAAAAAATGGCATCAGTTATCTGCAAAACATTCTTAAAGGGGAAACAAGGGGGAAAAACCTTTGCTAAAAGAAATAAAATTAAATAAGAATATGAAAGCTGTAAAGACAGAGGAAGGAAAAGGGTTGCAGCAACTTGCTTCAATGAATGAATATTTCTCATGTGGTTCTCGTGGTAAACCCAAAAAAAAAGTACAAATTCAAACATGAAATGTAAAATATACATATTTTGGAGAAGATGAAGGAAACTCACTTGTAATACTCAAAAGATGGAGAACATGTACACTCAGATGAGTAGGGTTTAGGCCACTCAAAAGATTAATTGGAAGTTAGTTTTGATCTTTCACATGATGATAATGAATGATGATATTGTCACTATAATTAAATATCTGGGAGTTAAATCTTAATAAGCCTTTTCTTTTTACAATATATGAGTTAGCAAAACATGTTTAAGTTTTTGCCAAGATTAAATCATCCAAACAGGTAATATTTGTGCATGGATGGAATTTCTCTCGTTTGAGGGTGTAAACACTTGTTTAGCTTCAATTTTCCCTGTAAATTTCCAGCTTTTAAACAGGGTCGTAAGTACCATTTAGTATATAAAAAATGTTAAGCTTTTTATTAGATGCACAGAATGCAATTAGAACCTATTTCTTATGTATTGAACTATGATCAGACCAGATCTTTGCCTTGGCAATGAAAACATGCCCCTAAATTAGTGCCCTTGTTCGGTTCTTTTATAGATGCCAAAGGCCATGCAAAGGATGTTAATGGATCAGATTTGAATCCGTATACTTAATTTATCAGAATAATACTTAATTTATTTGGATTTTGAATTTGGTCAAATATAAAATTATAAAATAGTGTTCATCTTTGGTTATCCCATTGGTAAGAAGTATCTACATCATATTTGCATTCTACTACTAATACAACTTGCACTTATATATATATATATATATATATATATATATATATATATATAGGTGCCAGCTTTTTTTAATTATTAACGTTTAAAAAATGATTTAAAACGATAGTCAGCCCCGTCTCAAACTCGCGAGGAGGCGACGTCTCTCCCTAGTCTACCACTGCACTCGGTTTTGAGCCGGTGGCTGGTGTAGGCACCGGCAGTTGCCGACACCACCCTTACAAAATTGATTTGATATATATGTTAGTGTTTTGATGTATTTGATTGTTATAAATGTAAGAGCCTCAAATAAATTATAAGTATTGAATGAGTGCCCACAAAAAAAAAATTATGGTTCAGCTAGTGCATCAAGCATCGTTTCTTTTCTATTTTTTAATGGAAAATGTGTGCGCCATACAACAGCAAAACCATTTCCGATACGCATATATATATATACACACGGCCAGATAACGTTAGCTTTTTAAATTTTCTTTCTTTTTTTCATTTTTTATAAAGAAAAAAAAAAAGAGAAGGGACTTGGCCGTAAAAGAAGAAAGAAAAGGTCTCAAGGGGCATAGCGTAGCTGGTCGGGTTAGAGGCGTGTATTAAGGCAAGTCTCTAGTTTAATTCTGGTGAGCGCTATGTTTCTGTGTCTTAAGGTGGAAGGGCGCCGCATCCAAGTTGAAGTGTGTCATGTTGTTATCGCTGACATATCGACGCAACTCAGGACCCCGAAGGCAGGGAAAATGGAGCTTTCGTGCCTTTTTCGGGTGGTGGAATTAATATCTGGCGTTCATCAAAGAGAAAGAAAAGAAGGAGAGAGAGAGAATTTTGAACTTTGGAAAGAAGAAGACGAAATTGGCTGTAAGAGAAGAAGGAAAAGAACGAGAGAGCGCGAGAGAGACAATTTTGGAAAGAAGAAGGCCAAAATGAAAAAAAAGAATAGCGAGAGGAAGGGGACGAATTGGCGTTACATTTTGCAGCAATCTAATTAAAAACCAGGTGAACTTCCAACTTCCGGTTATCCGGGAAATGGCTGCTTCTGATTCTGCCCAATTTATACGGCAAGGAAGAGTGGTTTGGCATGAGAGCAGCACACAGATTTCCCGTCTTACTGTCACCTCTTCTTCGTCAACGTTCAATAAAAAAAATGGTAACTTTCATTGACAGGTCGATTTTTAACACAAATTCACATGAAGCACTTGGTTTTCATTCATTTCTATCCCATGCCATGCACTTCCAAAGCAGGTTACATAGGTACAGGTCAAATGAAGTGTTTGGCATTCGTAACATGTCATAAATTTTATTTAATTTTAAACAGTTTTTCTAATCAATAATAATTTGTTACTTTTTATAAATTTTATTTAATTTTAAACCGTTTTTCTAATCAATAACAATTTGTTACTGGGGCCAAACTATTCCCCTGTGTTTAGAGTCTGTGTGCCGCACGGTTCAAAACTATTCTCCTGTGTTTAGAATCTGTGCGCCGCACGGTTCGAAGTTGTCCGAACCTCCTAAAACTCATGTCATCACGCATGAGCAATGTCTCACACCCGTCTCATGTCATCACGCTACTTGGTGTTCACACCGAAATCAAATAGCGGTGACGAAAACCACCGCTATAGGTGTTAGATGGGGTGCCCACGCCAACCAACCAATTTTTCAAGGTACTGCCCAAGCCAACCAATTTTTCTGGCTCCGCCGCTGCTCTCATGTTTAAAGTCTTTCATCTCAAGAGGTTTTCATTTTTTCTAATTTGTTTCTTTTACATCAACTTTAAACATAAAATAAAATAAAAAAACTTACCTAATATAATAGATGCTTAAAAATACTTCTATCATATACCTTAACATCAGGTCAAAAAGCAAAGAACAACGATCTATATATAAAAAGACTTTGGGAATATGCTGCCGTTTTATAAAATTAAGCACAAAATTTGGTCGATAAGGTAAAACTATTGCCAAGTCAATTGCAAAATTTTTCATCAAGGTCTTGTCTTTTATATAATTCTTAAAAAGGTCCCATAATTCTATTGTATTGATGCATTCATCGTTTGCTGCCATGGCAAAGAGTTGGGCCAGAGTCCAATGCGATGCTTGAAACTCGAGCTCAGGTTCGGCCTGATTAAAATATATTTTTAATAATAAAAAATATATTATTATTACTTAAAAATAATGTTAAAAAATAAATCAGCTGAGCCAAGTTGGCCTGATACATTATCAGGCCGGCATGGGCCCAAAACTGGCAGAGTACTGAGTACCTGTTAGGTACTCGAATAACTCAACTGAGCCAAGTTGGCTCAATACATTATCAGGCCGGCATGGGCCCAAACTGGCAGAGTATTGTTTTTATTAAAGCGAAAAAGAAAGACTTTTAAAAGAATAAAATGAAAATTATGAAAATATTAAACGATTAAAATGTACTACCTTAATAAAAACTAAAACTAAAATGCAGAGAACTCAATCTCTTAATAGTGGACCTTTTGAGGCTGCCCTGAAACACGAGCCCTATAACAGAAAAAACACAAAGCATAGTTTTCATTTGGCATTATGTCCAAAAGGTGAACACCAAATAAAATTTTCCCTCAGAAATTTGACGGCTAGAAGCCAAGAGGATGTAATTTATTTTGGTGCAGCGTGTTGGTAGCTATAATTATCAGTGCCCAAGAAACAGGCACCAAATGGACACACATAAATTCCAACCCTGTGGCTGTCCTCTTCATCATCCACAATCGGAGGTCACCAGCAGTGAAGAAAAGAAACTGCAATGGTGGCAGCCATTTTCTTCTTCATTGCTGTAGCAGCTCTGCTCTGCTGCCTCTCATGGCTGCTCCTCAAAGCAGCACGGTCACTGTGGTGGGAGCCGAGGCAGCATACAGAGGCCTTCAAGAGGCAAGGGATCGATGGCTACCCTTACAAGCTCATTGTTGGCGACATAAGGGAAGCAGTCACCATGCAAGAGCAAGCCAAGCGCAAGCCCGTGGAGTCTTTCTCTCATGATATCCTCAATCGTGTTGTGCCTTTCTTTCACGAAGCCGTTCGTAAGTATGGTATGTCAGCAAAATCATGCATTTGTTTCTGTAACCAGAAAGTGTTTTTAAGTGTTCTTGAACTTAGGGAGATACCTCAAAAAAGAAAAAGCCGTTCATCATTTTCTCGAAATCTAGAGCTGTTTCGAAACTTAGGTGGGAAGCGATTTCTCAACTTAGGTGGAAAGCGATTTCATTTTCTCCAAATCTAGAGCTGTTTCGAAGCTTAGGTGGGAAGCGATTTCTTAAGTAGAGTTAAGCTTTTTGTTTCTATTTTTGCATGTGACTCCTCTCCTTTCAGGGCAACGACCAGCTTTGGCTTATGCAGGGATGGGGGTCCAAGGGATTCGAAGCTCGAACCTCCTGCCAAGCAGCCATGGCCGACCACAAGCCCTTTGCCTACAGTATGCTAACTGCACAGTAATTGATGTCCTTGTTTGATATATTTTAAGTAGTGGCAGAGTTGCACTGCCCACTGGGCCGGCAGGTTTTAAATGAAGAGTGGAACTGAGCTCTGGGTCCAGTCATTGGAACTGCCCCCACTAGAGCCAGGTTTGCTTGTTTTAGTAAACTCAGCTTTAACAGCATTTATTTAATATAAAAGTAAGGTTTTAAAAGTCAAAGTTTCCAAACTATCAATTTTGAATTTCAAAGAACATCTGAGTCACCTGCCCACACAAGCCCATCAAAATTACATTGTGATGAAGCTGAACCTGTGTCCAACCACATGCACCAGACCTGGGTTGGTGACTCAGGCGCCCCCTTGGCCAAAAATCCTGGCTCCTTCACTGCTCAGATATGAAGGTCACATCTATGTGGTTGATTTTGGTGAAAAAGAACTGATAATTGAGACATTCAAACTTCAAATGAAGTGTCTTGCATGCCCTTGAGCATAATCAAGAAAGCGCAAACAGCTATCTGTCTATCACGTCATCGTACAAATCTTGTTCTTCCAAACAATTTTGTTTCTTTTCATAGTTGCCAAGAAATTATATTCTCTTTCAGAAAATTTGCTTCTCTAATTTCCTTTTGCTTTTTGCTTCACACTGCATTGAATAAAATCATCTGAATACTTGCTGTTTTCCAAGATATATTGCTTCGCTACTTTAATTTTGCTTCTTGCTTCACAGTACATCCCTGAATGATATCATCTATATGATATTTTCCTAGTTGTTTGCTTCGCTTCTTCCATTTCATGCATCACTTCTGGCATCCTTTTTGTTTTTTGGTGACCATGACTATAAAAGCTTTGGGTAGTTTTACCACCATCATGGTCTTTTATGGTGAAGAGTGTCTGGAAAAGAACTGCAGGTAAAATATCTTTCCACTGGTTTGGGAGAACTCCTCAGGTCATCCTCATGGACCCAGAAATGGTCAAAGAAGTGCTCCTGAACAAATTTGGTCACTTTCACAAGCCGCCTCAACCAGCTGCATTGAAAATCCTAGTGACCGGCCTCTTCGGCTTGGACGGCGAAGAATGGGTGCAAAGAAGAAGGCTTGTTCACTCCGCTTTCCGCATGGAGAAGTTGAAGGTTTGTGTTATTAACACTCTAGACAGCCGAATAACTGCTTCCTGCATAATGCCATAGTCCCCAGGATTGAAAGAGGTAGCCTCGAGCTTTAACACTGCTAGGCAGCAACTAGGAAAAGTCTTCCTGCCTAAGTGTAGTTCCTTGTCAGCAAAAATATATAGAAAAAAAATGGTGCAGAGTTTGTTTCTCTTCTAGCAGCAACTAGGAAAAGTCTTCCTGCCTAAGTGTAGTTCCTTGTCTGCAAAATATATAGAAAATAAATGGTGCAGAGTTTGTTTCTCTTCTATGGCTGCCTACTATCTAAATTTGGTTTATTTATACAGGAAATGCTGCCATCATTCTCTTTGTGCTGTCAAGAGTTGATCCAGAGATGGGAAAAAACAATTGGACCTCAAGGATCTCGTAAGCTGGACGTATCTGAGGAGTTTCGGAAACTTACTGCAGATGTTATTTCTAGAACAGCCTTTGGAAGTAGCCATGAAGAAGGGAAGTACATGTTTCAGCTGCAGAATGAAGCAGATGACCTGTTCTTGCAAAGCTTTCGAACACTTTTCATCCCAGGATTCAGGTCAAAGCCGATCTTTTGCCCTCATAAATTTAAACAAACATTAGAAACACAGAAAGATCAAAGCAGAAAACTGAATATATGCTTCAAGCATTACTTTCACGTCCAGAAATGGCATTCACAACATTGCATAGTAATATAGTAACCATACTTTGCATCATTGCTACTAGGAAAATACCCTAAATTAAGTTAATATGCTACTGTGACACACACAGGTTCTTGCCTACAAAGAAGAATTTCCGAAGAAGGGAGCTGAACAAGAAGATTATTTCCACACTAAATAGCATAATTGACAAAAGAGAGAAAGAGATGAAGTTAGGAATTGCTAAAAATGGTGATCTGTTGGGCTTACTATTAGAATAAAATAAAAAACATGACCAGCACGGTGGTAAGGGAATGACAAGAGAAGAAGTCATAGAAGAATGCAGACTATTTTACTTCGCAGGTCAGGAGACAACATCAGCACTGCTAACATGGACGACGGTTCTACTTTCTATGCATCCTTCGTGGCAGGCTCGTGCAAGGGATGAGGTTCTTCAAGTATGCGGCAAAAGCACTCCTTCTTTCGATGCCTTAATCCACCTAAAGACTGTAAGTTTTTTTTCCATGTGTCTGTGAACAAGCAACTAAAATGAAGGACAGGCTTCTGCCTGATGAACTAAGTTGGTCATGACTTAGCATTAGATAACAAATGAGGTCTGCTTTCTGTCCAAGGTTTAGTTTTGTTTAGTTCCAAATTTGTGTCACTTCTTACTGTAACACTGTCAAACTACATCACAGGTGACTATGATTCTGTATGAAGCTCTAAGGCTATACCCTCCAGCGGCGTTCATACTCAGGTATACATACAAGACGATCCAAGTAGGAGATCTCACCCTCCCGCCAGGAGTGCGCTTGGTGTTACCAATAATCCAGATTCATCATGATCAGCAGTTTTGGGGTGATGATGCAGCTGAATTTAAACCAGAGAGGTTCTCATCAGGAGTTTCAAATGCATCAGCGCATCAGCTAGCCTTCTTACCATTCAGTTCAGGTCCCCGTATCTGCGTTGGTCAGTCATTTGCACTAATTGAGGCTAGGATGGCACTAGCCATGATTCTGCAGCATTTCTCCTTTGAGCTCTCGCCAGACTATATTCACGCTCCACATATTGTTGTAACTCTGCAACCCCAATATGGAGCTCCAATCATCTTCCACCGTGTTTGAGAAAGATGCCAGTCTCCTGCATCAGCTTGGTTGATATAGTATACTGAAGACAGCCCATGTGTATCTGTATGCATGCACGTTCTCTCTCTCTCTCTCTCTCTCTCTCTCTCTCTCTCTCTCTCTCTCTCTCTCTCTCTCTCTCCTGTAAGCATGCTAGTTTGTGGTCTATGTTTTCATTGCAGAAACTGTCAAGTTTTATGAGGTCATTTGCTTGTGAGTTATAACCAAAAAACCACGTTGGGGTGTAAAATCTTCGGGGAATCTATGCATGAATTAATCAACATGATCAAGAATCAATCAGCCTGTTTGTTTTTAAAGTGAAGAAAAGCAAGATGGAAGACATAGCTAAAACTCGGAAAGCAATTTATATTGAAGATCAAGCCATCACAGAGTCCTCCGATAAGTAAATTCAGAAAATGCCCAGAAGCAAGCAAAGAACTTCAGTTGCAGGTTCTGCGAAACAGAATCAGATAGCAGTTAGTTGCTCAATCATTCATTATTAACCAAGATGCACGGCACATCTACAAATGTAGTCGCACCGAGAGAACGATCTGATCAATGCAACCTGTCAGCAGTACCTTCCTCATTTCATCAATTAAATTACTGTGGCTGCTGTTGCAACTTCTTCAAAGGAAAACCAAAAAGGAACGGAGAAATTTGAAAAAGAAAAACGAGAAAAATTGGCATCAGTTATCTACATTCTTAATGGGGAGACAAGGGGGGAAAATCTTTGCAAAAAGAAATAAAATTAAATAAGACTATGACAGCTGTTAAGACAGAAAGGAAAAGGGTTGCAGCAACTTGCTTCAATAAACGAATATTTCTCATGTGGTTCTCGTGGTAAACCCAAAAAACAGTGCAAGTTCAAACATGAAATGTAAAATATACATATTTTGGAGAAGATGAAGGAAACTCACTTGTAATACTCAAAAGATGGAGAGATGAGTAGGGTTTAGGCCACTCAAAAGATTACTTTGAAGTTAGTTTTGATCTTTCATATGATGATAAATTGATAATGAACGATTATTGTCACCATAATTAAATATATGGGAGTTAAATCTTAATAAGCCTTATTTTTTTACAATATATGAGTTAGCAAAACATGTTTAACTTTTTGCCAAGGTTACATTATCCAAACAGGTAAGGTTTATGCATGAAAGGAATTTATCTCGTTTGAGGGATGAAAAAAATGTTAAAACACTTGTTTAGTTTCAATTTTCCTTGTAATTTACCAGCTTTTAAACAGGGTCGTAAGTTATTAGATGTACAGAATGCAATTAGAACCAATTTCTTATGTATTAAACTATGGTCAAGCCAGATCTTAGTCTTGGCAATCAAAACATGCCCCTAAATTAGTTGCCTTGTTCGACTCTTTTATAATGCCAAAGGCCATGCAAAGTTATGTTAATGGATCAGACTTGAATTGGTATAGCTACTATCATATCCATGTAACAGGATATTACTTAATTTATTTGGACTTTGAATTTGGTCAAATATAAAAATATAAAATAGTGTCCATCTTTTTACATGTCAGATGGTTATCCCATTGGTAAGAAGTATCTACGTCATATTTGCGTTGTACTATATATATATATATATATATATATATATATATATATATATATATATATATATATATATATATATATATATATATATATATATATATATATATATGTGGAGAGAGAGAGAGCAAAAGATCCTCATCTTTTGAAAGAACACGGATCGCTACTCCAATTAAGCTTGATGTCATGTCACGTCGTTTCTTTTGTGTGAAACAAGCATCGTTTCTTTTCTATTTTTTAATAGAAAATGTGTGGGCCATTTTCCATACCCTAAGCTTGGCATAATCAAAGACGTCATCTATATATATATATATATATATATATATATATATATATATATATATATATATATATATATATATATATATATATATGTGTGCGCCACACAAAGATTTTTCTAAA
>JAANDH010000024.1:129169-151195 GCA_011799765.1 Nymphaea thermarum
AATTAAGCTTGATGTCATGTCACGTCGTTTCTTTTGTGTGAAACAAGCATCGTTTCTTTTCTATTTTTTAATAGAAAATGTGTGGGCCATTTTCCATACCCTAAGCTTGGCATAATCAAAGACGTCATCTATATATATATATATATATATATATATATATATATATATATATATATATATATATATATATATATATATAAATGTGTGCGCCACACTAAGCTTGGCCTAATCAAAGACGTTTATATATATATATATATATATATATATATATATATATATATATATATATATATATATATATATATATAATCTCAGCGCCACACAATAGCAAGCTATTTTCTCGACGGTAGGGGGGGCGCTTAGGCCATGGCCCCACCCCAACCAATGAAATTTTTTTGTTTTACATTGAATAAAATAATATTTTTTAATTACATAATATATTTTTTATATTAAAATTTAGTTTGGCTCTACTCGGATTCAAAGGTTGGACTGTTGGCCCGTCCTTGAAAAAAATCTCTTAGAAGAAAAGAAAGAACGACAGAGAGCGCGAGAGAGACAATTTTGGAGAGAAGAAGGCCAAAACGAAAAAAAAAAAAAAAAAATCAAGTTCCGGTTATCCGGGAAATGGAAGGAAGGGTGGTTTGGCACGAGAGCAGCACACAGATTTCCCCTCTCACTGTCAGCGCTTCTTCGTCAACGTTCAATAAAAAAATGGTAATTTTCATTGAGAGATCGATTTTTAACACAAATTCACATGAAGCACTTGATTTTCATTTATTTTTATCCCATGCCAAGCACTTTCGAAGCAGGTTTGGCATTCAAAACAAGTTGTTTTTATCAGGATTTCATAAATTTAATTTAATTTTAAACAGTTTTTCTAAGCAATAGTGTTTTTATCAGGTTTTCATAAATTTAATTTAATTTAATTTTAAACAGTTTTTCTAAGCAATAACAATTTGTTACTAGTGTCAAACGACTTCTTAAAGCTCAAGTATGAAATGACTTTCACACATATCCCTCTTGTAGATAACCCCTCCCTCTTGTAGATAATTAAAATTATGTCATATTGAAACTGTATTCTCTTTAATATTGCCTTTTTAAGCTACAAAAATAACTTTCACCTTTTCCAATAAAAAGTGGAAAAAGAAAAAGTATCAATGTCTGAACTGATTTTGTGTAGCTGGTGGAACTTAGTAGAAGACCAGTCCCAAGCAAACAACCAATTATCAACTGTTCTAAAAAGTGAGGCTTATACCAGAAAAAACATAAATATGAGGCTTGCATTTGACATTCTGTCTACAAGATGAAGGCCAAAGAAAAATTTTAATGGCTACAGGACAAGTGGATGTATATTTATTTTGAGGCAGCGTGCAGTTGGATATAACTGTCCCTTGGTGCCTAAGACACTTGCATCAAATGGATACATATAAATTCCAACCCTGTGGGCGTCCTCTTCATCATGTGCAGTTGAAGGTCAATCACCAGGAGTGGAGATAACTGTCATGGAGGCAGCCATTTTCTTCTTCATTGCTGTAGTAACTCTCCTCTGCTGCCTCTCATGGCTGCTGCTCACGGCAGCAAGGTCACTGTGGTGGGAGCCGAAGCAGTATACAGAGGCCTTCAAGAGGCAAGGGATCCATGGCTGCCCTTACAAGTTCTTTCTTGGCAACTTGAGGGAATTTCTCGTCATGCAAGATCAAGCCAAGTCCAAGCCAATGGAGTTCTTCTCTCATGATATCGTGAACCGTATCATGCCTTTCTTTCATGAATGCGTTCATAAGTATGGTATGTCAGCAAAACTGTGTTGTTCTTTATAACCAGAAAGCCTTTTTCAAGTGTTGTTGAAATTAGGGAAGATGCATGGACGAGACCAAGCACTTCTTTTTTCAAGTCGAAGGTTGCTTTGGGACCTGAGTGGAGGGCAGTTTTTCTACTGTTGTTAAGTTCTTGTGTTTTCTGTTCTGTTTTTGCAGAGAGAGGTGCATAAAACTATGTGACTCCTCTCTGAAGAGAGGAGACCTGCCTTGGCTTATGCGAGGATGGGAGTCTGAGAGGTTCGAACCTCTGATCTCCTGCCAAGCAGCCATGGCCGACCACATGCCCTTAACTACAGCTTTTTGTTATGCTAACAGCACAAACATGATGTCCTTGTTTGATATATTTTAACTAGTGGCATAGTCGCACTGCCCACATTGGCCGGCAGGATTTAAATGAAGAGTGGACCTGAGTTATGGGTCCAGTCATTGGAGCTACCACCACTAGACCCAGGTTTGGCCTTGACAACATTTATTGAATATAGAAGTATGGTTTTGTAAGTCAAGGTGTCCAAACTATCAACTTGGAATTTCGAAGAACATCTGTTTTTTTGTTCTCAAATGCAGTAGGGAATTAAAGTGCAGGCTGCATCAAAAGTTACATGGTGATGAAGCTGGACTCGTGTCCAGCCACATGCACCAGACCTGCGTCGATGACTCAGCCAAAAAATCTGGTCTCCTTCACTGCTTAAATATGAAGATCACATCTATATATGTGGTTAAATTTGGTGAAAAAGAACTCATAAATGAGATATTCAGACTTAAATGAAATGTCTTGCATGCGCTCGAGCATCATCAAGCATGCGCAAACAGCTACTCGGTCTATCTTCTCCTCGTACAGATCTTGTTCTCGTAAATATTGTTTGGTTCATGGTTGCCAAGAAACTCATTTCTCTTTTTCAAAATTTGGTTTGCTTCTCTAATGTCCTTTGCATCCTGCTTCACACTGCATCCCTGAATAGAATCATCTCTGAGTATGAGTTTTTTTTCGAGATGTTTGCTTTCTCTACTTTAATTTTGCTTCTTGCTTCACATTTCATCCCTGAATTACATCATCTATATGACATTTTTCAAGATGTTTGCTTCACTTCTTTCCTTTCATGCATCACTTTTGGCACCCTCTTTGTTAGTCGGTAACCATGGGTTGATCTAACTATAAATGGTTTGGATAGTTTTACCACCATAATGGTTTTTGATGGTGAAGACAGTGTGTCTTGAAAAAAAACTGCAGGTAAAATATCTTTCCACTGGTTTGGGAAGACTCCTCAGGTCATCCTCATGGATCCAGAAATGGTCAAAGAAGTTCTTCTGAACAAATTTGGTCACTTTCACAAGCCGCCTCAACCAAATGCATTCAAAATCCTATCGATGGGCCTGCTCGGATTGGACGGTGAAGAATGGGTGCAAAGAAGAAAGCTTGTTCACTCCGCTTTCCATATGGAGAAGTTGAAGGTTTGTGCTCTTAAAAATCTAGACAGCCGAAAAGCTGCTTCCTGCACAATGCCATATTCCCTAAGATAGAAGGTGGTAGCCTCAAGCCATTACAATGCTAGGCAAAAACTAGGAAAAGTCTTCCTGCCCAAGTGTAGTTCCTAGTGTGCAAAAATATATAGGAAAAAAAATGATGCAGAGCTTGCTTCTCATCCATGGCTGCCCACCATCTAAATTTGGTTGTTGGAAGAGAGCGGACAAAGTTGGTCATAAAACCTAAAAGACTTGCAACAGGTCATGACTGTATACAACCGCGCTGATTCAATAACAGTCATCACTCCTTCCACAAACCAACGAATTAAGATTAGGTTACTCATTGATTGTTTCACGCATTCAGCAATGGGAAGTACCTATTGGGTCTTGTCAATGTTGCTACTGTTTGATGATAGTACACTAACGAGTAAATGTTCTTCTCTACAAGTTTCAAAATCTGGCTTTCCAATTTCCATCTCAAAAATACTGGTTCTGCAGGGTCCACTTTCTTCTCATTTTCTGCCGTAATCAGGCTTCCACAGAGGTAACCGCTAGAGTAATTTAGTTGAATGGCATCTTTTATTGTACAATTTGATTGTGTAGGAAAACATTAACAAAAAATAGAAAATGTAAACACGCTAATAGCCACACTTATCTAGTCAGTTATGCATCTTCTGTGTTTTAGCAATAACACCCAACAGTCTTCTGATGACCGACAAAGCAATTTATCTACAACGAGCAATTATATGGCCATTCTCCACAAAGATTCGACCACTGAACAGCTCGTCTTCACCAAGTCCTAGACGCAACCATGGGGGTTTCTGAAAATAGCATGTTTCTACAAAGGCATGTAAATGATTTACCGAAACCATAGATGAGACGATTGAAATGAATGATTTCTTGTTCTACCACCCTACTCATCAAAGTATATTCATTTTCTAGCACCCGGACACAGTAAGAAAAAGGTTGCCCAACAATTTTTTCAGACTCCACAACCATCCTTAATCATGTTATAAGTTCCGCAATTGGTTTATTCATACAGGGAATGCTGCCATCATTCTCTTTTAGCTGTCAAGAGTTAATCCAGAGATGGGAAAAATCAATTGGGTCTCAAGGATCTTGTAAGCTGGACGTATCTGAGGAGTTTCAGAAACTTACTGCAGATGTCATTTCTAGAACAGCCTTTGGAAGTAGCTATGAAGAAGGGAAGTACATGTTTCAGCTGCAGAATGAAGCAGATGACTTGTTCTTGCAAAGCTTTCGAACACTTTTCATCCCAGGATTCAGGTCAAAGCATATCTTTTTTCCTCGTAAATTTAAAAAAAACAACAGAAAAACAGAAACATCAAAGCAGAAATGACATCCTAGATGCAGTATGCTTTGGCATCACTTTTTTCACGTTCACAAATGGCATTCTCAGCATTGCATAGTTGTGTAGTAACTATATTCACTTTTGCAGCATTATTACCAGAAAATACCCTAAATTAAGTGTATATGCCACTGTGACAGATTCTTACCTACAAAGAAGAATCACAGAAGATGGGAGTTGAACAAGAAGATTATTTCCACACTTAATAGCATAATTGACAAAAGAGAGAAAGAGATGAAGTTGGGAATTGCTAAAAATGACGATCTGTTGGGCTTATTGTTAGAATCAAATAAAAACCATGACCAGCATGGTGGTAAGGGAATGACAAGAGAAGAAGTCATAGAAGAATGCAGACTTTTTTACTTTGCAGGTCAGGAGACAACATCAGTACTGCTAACATGGACGATGATTCTACTTTCTATGCATCCTTCGTGGCAGGCTCGTGCAAGGGACGAGGTTCTTCAAGTATGCGGCAAAACCACTCCTTGTTTTGATGGCGTAATCCACCTAAAAACTGTAAGTTCTATCTCTCCTCTGAGGTTTGTGTAAACAAGCCATTAAAATTTAGGACAAGCTCGTACCTGATGAATTAAATCGATCATGACAGACTAGCATCAGATAACAAATCCGATCTGCTGTCAGTTCAAGGTTTCGTCTTGTTTAGTTCCAAATTTTTGCCACTTCTTACTGTAACACTGTCAAACTGCACCACAGGTGACTATGATTCTGTATGAAGCTCTAAGACTATACCCTCCAGCGGTGTTCATAGCCAGGTATACATACAAGTCAATCCAAGTAGGAGGTCTCACCCTTCCGCCAGGAGTGCGCTTGCTGTTACCAGTACTCCAGATTCATCATGATCAGCAGGTTTGGGGTGATGATGCAGATGAATTCAAACCAGAGAGATTCTCATCGGGAGTTTCAAATGCATCAACGCATCAGCTGGCATTCTTTCCATTTGGTTCAGGTCCCCGTATCTGCCTTGGTCAGTCATTTGCACTAATCGAGGCGAGGATGGCACTAGCCATGATTCTGCAGCATTTCTCCTTTGAGCTTTCACCATCCTATATTCACGCTCCACATACTGTTGTAACTCTGCAACCCCAATATGGAGCTCCAATCATCTTCCACCGTGTTTGAGCAAGCTGCCAATCACCTGCATCAGCTTGGTTGATATAGTATACTAAAGGCAGCCCGTGTGTATCTCTATGCGTGCACGTTCTCTCTCTCTCTCTCTCTCTCACGCGCACACACTCACACACTCCTGCAAGCATGTAAGTTTGTAGTCTATGGGAGCAGAACTATTCCTATTTTTTTATTACAGAAACTGTCAAATTTTGTAAGGTATTTGTTTGTGAGTTATAACCAAAAACTATGTTAGGACGTAAAATCTTCCGGAAATTTATGCATGACTTCAGTACCATGATCAGAATGAACAAGCCTGTCTGTTTTTAAAGTGAAGAAATGCAAGATGGAAGACATAACTAAAACTCAGAAAGCAGTTTATATTGAAGATCAAGTCATCAAACCATTATAGAGGTCTCCTATAAGATCTCCGATAAGTAAATTCAGAAAAATGTTCAAAACCAAGCAAATTCAGTTGTAAATCCTGGGAAACAGAATCAGATAGCAGTTGGTTGCTCAATCACTCAGTGCTAACCAAGATGGTCGGTACATCTACAAAATGTAGTCGCACCAGGAGAACCATCTGGTCAATGCAACCCGTCAGCAGTACCTGCCTCATTTCATCAATGAAATTACTGTGGGCTGTTGTTGCAACTTCTTCAAAGGAAAATCAGAGAGGAACAGAGAAATGTGAAAAGAAAAACAGGAGAAAAATTGGCATCAGTTATCTGCAAAACATTCTTAAATGGGAGATAAGGGGGGGAAACCTTTGCTAAAAGAAATAAAATTAAGATGGACTATGAAAGCTGTAAAGACAGAGGAAGGAAAAGGGTTGCAGCAACTTGCTTCAATGAATGAATATTTCTCATGTGGTTCTCGTGGTAAACCCAAAAAACAGTACAAATTCAAACATGAAATGTAAAATATACATATTTTTGGAGAAGATGAAAGAAGGTCACTTGAAAGGTGGAGATCATGTACACTCAAATAAGTAGGGTTTAGGCCACTCAAAAGATTAATTTGAACTTTGAAGTTAGTTTTAATCTTTCACATGATGATAATGAACGATGATATTGTCACTATAATTAAATATATGGGAGTTAAATCTTAATAAACCTTTTTTTTAACAATATATGAGTTAGCAAAACATGTTTAAGTTTTTGCCAAGATTAAATTATCCAAACAGGTAATATTTGTGCATGGATGGAATTTCTCTGGTCTGAGGGATGAAAAAAGCGTAAGCATTTGTTTAGCTTCAATTTTCCTTGTAAATTTCCAGCTTTTAAACAGGGTCGTAAGTTCCATTTAGTATATGATGTTAAACTTCTTATTAGATGTACAGAATGCAATTCAGATCAATTTCTTATGTATTAAACTATGTTCAAGCCAGATCTTAGTCTTGGCAAACAAAACATGCCCCTAAATTAGTGTCCTTGTTCGGTTCTTTTACTGATTCCATAGACCATGCAAAGATGTTAATGGATCAGATTTGAATGGGTATAACTATTATCATATATCCATGTAGCAGGATTATTTGGACTTTGAATTTGGACAAATATAAACATATTAAATAGTGTCCATCGTTTTACATATCTATAAAATCAGATGGTTTTCCCATTGGTTAGAAGTATCTACATCATATTTGCATTTTATTACTAATATAACTCTCTCTCTCTCTCTCTCTCTCTCTCTCTCTATAGAAACTGTCAAGTTTTGTAAGGTCATTTGCTTGTGAGTAATAGCCAAAAACTATGTTAGGATGTAAAATCTCCCGGGAATGTATGCATGACTTCAGTACCATGAACAGAATCAACAAGCCTGTCAGTTTTTAAAGTGAAGAAATGCAAGATGGAAGACATAACTAAAACTCAGAAAGCAGTTTATATTGAAGATCAAGTTATCAAACCATTATAGAGTTCTCCTATAAGATCTCCGATAAGTAAATTCAGAAAAATGTCCAAAATCAAGCAAATTCAGTTGCAAATCCAGGGAAACAGAATCAGATAGCAGTTGGTTGCTCAATCACTCAGTACTAACCAAGATGGTCGGTACATCTACAAAATGTAGTCGCACCAGGAGAACCATCTGGTCAATGCAACCTGTCAGCAGTACCTGCCTCATTTCATCATTTTAATAACTATGGGTTACTATTGCAACTTCTTGAATGAAAATTCAGAAAAGAACAATGAAATTCGAAAAAGAAAAATAGAAGAAAAATTGGCATCAGTTGTCAGCAGAACATTCTTAGCGGCTGACAGGAAAAACAAACTTTGCTAAAAAAAATAAAATTAAAGAAGACCGTCAAAACTGTTAAGACAGATAGAAGAAAAAGGTTGCAGCAACTCACCTTAATTAATGCATATTTCCTATCTAGTTCTCGTCGTGAACCCAAAAAATAGTTTCCCAGCACGCATCCAAACATGAAATGAAAAGTACATATTTTGGGAGAAGATGAAGAAAGCTAAGACTAATACTCAAAAAGTAGAGATCATGCGGAATCAAATGAATACGGTTTAGGTCATGCCCCGTCACAGGGTCAACAATCGCTAACCAGCTGCAGTAGGCAACACCACCAATGCTACGGGATCTTCCACCGACCCCATCATTGACGTTATCTAGATCTTCGCCATTGGAGCAGAAGCACGAATTTTTTGCTAGCAATTAGGAACTCCAAGCGTTGGGAGTGACCATACAACACGTTCAGCAAAAAAAAAAACAAATGCAGATATTATCAATTTTTAGTGAGCAGAGAAAACAAACTGAAAGGAAAAGAAGTAAAAAACTAGATTAACAAATTGCCATGGAAACTTAGTTTCAGAAGAGAAAGAAAAATGTCTGATTCGAGAGAGAAGGGACTTGTATTCACCGAGGTTTTAACTCATAGCTGCAACAACACGCACGTGAACCGACTTGGGGAGCATCTTGCCCAATCTGCTGTACCCAGAATCTGATTTCAGTATCCAGGAAACCACGCACATCCACAGCAATCACTTGTGCTTGGACTGGTAAACCCACCAAAGCAAAAAACAGAACAGAGCAACGGGGAATATGCACAGCACCCAAATGAGAGAGAGAAAGAGAAAAGAGAGAGAGAACGCCGGAGAAACGCAGTCTCTGGGCGGCTAGCAGCCAGGGTTCCACCTGAAAGAGAGAGAGAGAAAGAGAGGCTCTAGGTTTGAGATTTAGAGGGAGGAAGCAACCATCTGCTCCAGTTTTCTCCCGAAATGGGCGTGCCTTTATGAACTATATAGAAAAGAGTCTCCTTTTTAGTGTAATTACGAACTAGCGGCTATCTTTTAATGTTAATGCTTATAAAATTATGTGAACAAACATCAAAGTAGAAAAGAGATAGATAGATTTGTCTTGTCGATTCTTAAACTTCCAGACATGAAGCTCATTATTTAAGCAAAAAAGAGAAAAATGACTAAAAAATATTGATAAAACTCTTTAGTTTTTGACATGAAGGTCGTTAATATTCTAAACAATCTTGCTTATGTTTATTTGGTTTTTCGGGTCCTAATTTCTATTTCCAAGTAGACAATCTTCATTTGTATTGCATTATAATCGCTCTCCCAAGATAAAATCATTCTTCATTCACCATGCTGCCCATGTAAGAACAATTTCATACATCTAAAATTCCGATTTAAGAAGCTTTCTCTTCCGTTGATAATGATGATCATCTTTTTCCTTTATTTTCTTTTAGAGGGTGTTTGAATTGTCATCCTGAAGTGCGTGAAAACACTATGTTCTATGTGTTCCACAGTTTTCCGAACATATTTTTAGAATTGACAACATGAACCATATGTTCGGTGGTCTTGCGGACGCATGTTTTCATAGATTGGAACGAGTTGAATGTGAGTTCTGCGGATCTGCTGAAATTTTTAATGAATGTGCTCGACAGTCTTGGATGTGATGCAGTGGCGAAGCTAGAAATTTTTTTTGAAAAACACTGATTCACAAGTTTTTATACTTGAAAGCAGGGGTGGAGCCAGGATGTTCTTCAGGGGCGGTCCGACAGTCCAACTTTTGGATCCGGGTAGAGCCAAACTGAATTTAAATCCAAAAAATACATAGAATGATTAAGTAAATATTGGGCACCCCGCCCCTCCCTCTGCCCCAACTTGAAAGGGTACTTACATGTATGACAAAGTAAATATTGCATGATGTTAATGTAAAAAAAAAAAAAAAGAGCGAGAGAGAGAAGCTGGTGTGGGCAACTGCCCACACCAGCCTATATGTGGCTCCGCCACTAATATGATGTAATTTGAAAACTATGTGGCTCCGCCACTAATCTGATGTAATTTTAAAATTATGGGAATCTTAGATCTGTTGGTTTAATCCCTCCTCCTTTTTGGGCCATAGCTCTCTTGGGTTGTGGCCATGAGCCAAACCCATGATCTCATAGTGGACGAGAGGGCCCGATCACCCATTAAGAGATAGGTTACAAATTTTAAATAAATCAGTTGTGACTCTAGTGCATTGTTACAATGAGAACCATAAAATAGTTATTCACAGCTAGCTGGGCATATGGGGAGGAAAGTGTAGGCAACGTGTGGTCAATTGACCACACAGTGCAAAAACAAAAGCAAAAAAACTTAGTCTTATATTGACACTTGAGGACAATTTTTTATTTATATGTTCATGCTCCTTAAAAAATTAAACTTTGTAAATAGTGCCACATAGCCAAAAAATTTTAGCTCCGCCCCTATAGAGAATCCAAGGAAGACAGGAATAAAAACCCGCACTCTAGGTGGATTCTATTGCCGTCAAATCTTAAATCCAAGGCTATCAAACATAGTCTTAGGGAATCATCACAAGTCACAACCATTCAAATTCTGAGCCATTGCTAATTACTAATGTCATTAGGAAATGTGGGTGAACCTCATGAATGCATATTTGGCCTTTTTTAAGAAGGAAATATCACTACTAACTAGTCCACATGGGTGGAGACATCTGACCCCAATATTAGCCACACGCTCTCTTTATCAACCACAAAACAAGCTGTAGACTCTCCATCCATGCCTAGAATTCAATCAGCCCGCTGACCTTGATCAACATGGCAATTACTTGATGTTTTCTCTTGAATAAGTTCTATATCCGAGTTTTAAAGTCTCCGGATAAGTAGATGAATATTTCGTCCTACTGTTTAAAAGAGAGCCGAAGCTTCCACTCAACCTTTTTGTCTCTATAGGATACAAGGCCAACTTTTAGTGCATCGAGATGTTCACATTCATCATCATGCTTCAACTTGCACGTCAGTGAACACCTTTTTGTAACACAAAGAGTTGACCTTCTAAAAATTCAAATGAAAACTAGCTGTCTACCAGCTCTCGCTCTGTCTGTTGCACCAAACCCTTCAAAGTTAAGTTTCATTATTTTATCCGAATGAAATATCTTTAGAACATTTATGGGGATGTCAACATGTCATATTTAAATTGAACATTCTACCCAACTTGCTTGAAAATAACTGGATTTCCAATTAAGAAATCAAATCGACTTCACATTTAGGAAGTGACATTCAATTCCAATTTTGATTCAATCATATTCGCATGTGAGTTCTCTTTTAAAACAATATATATATATATATATATATATATATATATATATATATATATATATATATATATATATATATATATATATATATATATATATATATATATATATATATACACGAATAATAAAACAAACGAATCCAAATCAATGATACGTTATCACAATGTGATTTGGATTCGCTTGTTTTATTATTGGTATATATATATATATATATATATATATAGCTACGCCAACTTGACGTCTTTTTTAAGAACAAAGTGCTCCTCCCACAATTTAGAGAAAAGCGATTGTTTACTTTGGAGGACGCGCGGAATATGCAATTAATTTAATATGGATACGAATTGAAGAAGATCCAAATCCGATAATAGGCCCCACGCCAGTTTGGCCCAGAGTGATCAGGTTTAGGTTCGGGTACAGAACCAAACATGCCCGACCCGCTGGGTTCGCACGTCTGACGCCCTCTGCAAAAGTCTGACTGAGTGAGATCGGACGGTCGATATTGTGCCCGCTTTTGGCGGGAGAGCGAGAGGAAAAAGGTCTGGTGATGATCGGACGGCAAGGATTCGCCAGTTGGCGACACGCCCACCGAGGGCATAGACTTACACCCGCAGACTAACCACGGTTAAGCCGATCTCGGGTTCGAACCCTGGCCTCGGGTTAAGGCCATCGTTTGCTGCGATCCCCTATATAAGGATCCACCTCGCGGCCTCGCCCGCCTTGCTCAGTCTTTGCTTCTCTTTCTCTCGTCCGGCATTTCTACCTTTTAGGGTTTTTTTCCCCATTTCGATTCGCGGGTTTGTCCTTGGGAACATCTCGTTTTTCCCCGGGCACGTCGTTCGGCCGATTTATACAAAGGTTTGGTTGACAGCCTGTTGCATCTAGGAATTTATACGCTGATTTGACGTGGATCTGATCGCTTTTGATTGATTTATTGCATTTTTTTCCTTCGTTACAATGATTTCTCTTGTGAAAGATCGAATTTTTGGATGAGTTTTTGGCGTTGTTAGCGTTTATGGTGAACCAACGGATGATTTGATTCAATTTTCTAGTCGAGTGTGATGGATTTTGGGTTCCTTCTGAACTCAATTGAGAATTGAGCCTTTAGATTGGCTTTTTATGGTTGTTCTTCTCTGAATCTTTGGGTTACTTGTTATCGCCCTTTCTCCCAAGGACTTTCACCGTTTCTCGATTCTATATAATCTTCTGGTGGTTTCACTGCAGAATACAAAGGGCGGATAGAGAAAGACAAAACCTAGCTTTGTGTTGTACGTTTTTACTGTTATATCTGTTATTTCGTTTTCGCCAGAGTATCTTTTCTTTTTTTTCCGTTGATTGAACACTTAAAAGGACAACCTGGTGCAGTCTTGTTGTATACTATTTTTTATGATTATTTTTCTTATTAAAGTGTAGTTCCTGAACCTAAATTTTACTTTATAGTCTATATAGAATGATTAAAACCTTCGACGTTTTTTACTGCCTTGGGAATACTTTGTCACTGAATTTGATCTCATCATGGTATTTAAGTTCTCTTTGTATGACCTTGTGTATGTATATCTCCAATAAAAAAAGTTTCTTTGTTTCTCTCTCAATTTTTTGGCCAAATTTCTCCTTTTTAGAAGAAAATACACTCTATTCCTCTGCCTTGGGGATTTGTATTGAACTAAAAGGAAGTGCTGGGCATTTCCCTCCAGTCTTCTAGGAAAACTAGCTCTCTAAGTTCCTCCTTTACTGTACGTTTTCCACTTTCAACTTTTTTCTGTAAAAGGCTTTGGTGGTTCATGAACGTACTAACCGTTGACTATGTTGTCTCTTATTTTTGTATAAAAATGCCTTGTGTTACCCTTCTTCTAATATCCTGTTCTTTCCTCTATTGTGCGCCAAGGCATCGTTTCCTTCCAGATTCATGTACGAAAGCTGGCATGACCTTCTATGACTACTTGTGGAATTGGATCCTTGGGGTTTAGAGTTCATACTAATTTCGTTAAAAGCATAATTTTAATTGTTAACTACGAGGAATTGGATTTATTCGTTTTCATTCCTTTGATATGATTGTGACAGTCTCTGCTTTTATAGCCAAGGGTATTATCAGGTTCTTTACATATCTCAGATGGTTCTTCATATCTGATACTTTTCATATGTATTATACGTTCTTCTCTTCAGGTTATTCATCTTTATTTTTTTGCCTGTCATGTATATAATTTCTGTTTACGAATATCAGGAAATGATATTTTTTAGTGTTTAATGTCACTGGAAACTTGAAAGGTATTTTTTCGTTTATTTATTTGGTTTCTCATTTCCTGAACAGAATGGTGCTTTAGAAGAAATACGAGGAGCTAAAATTCAGCACTATGCATTGGTTGTCTTGCTTTACGAGTTTCAGTCGCCGCTCGGTTCGGTTGTTTGTGATCTTTCGTGTTATACTATAGAAGTCTAAATTTCCTGGTAAAATCTTATGATTTTTTTACTCTGAATTTCTGTCCCACCTTATTTTGATTTCCAATTTATTGCTTTTTGTTTTATCATTACTCTGCAGTCACTAGAAACATAAGTTGGAAAGCATTAAATAAACTTACTTTTGTTATCTTCATCCTTTGCATATGGTTTTTTTAAGGGGGTAGGGTGTGTGACGGCTTCATTAATGTCTATTAAGTTATTATCTTCCTATTTTTATTGTTCACGAGGACTTAATCATAAGCTCCATGAAATTGTATTTAGCTTCTGAAGTGTTTCTTTCCAAATTGCATTGCTGCTGTGTGTGTGTTAAACATATTGTTAGGTATTATGCTTACATGGCATGTTGTTAGATATAGTGCTTACATGGCATGAAGCTGCTTACTGGTTTGCTTTTGTTTCCTCATATCCCCTTTTTCCTGTTTTGTCATATAAATTGTCGTCGTTTTTATTGATATTGTCTCTCATCATTATTGTCTCTTTGAATTGGCCTCTCGTACTGTATTATTTGTGAGGATCACTCTGTAATCTATGTTGCTTTTCAATATTTTCCTTTTTTTTGCCGCATTACAGAAATTCAATGTGGGGAAATCTGGAAGCTGGTTGATTTCATGATCTTTCTTTGTTGTTATTGAAAGTTATGTTGCATTACTGATCATTGTTTTATCCAGGTTATTTTACCTCCACAAGTCGAAGTGACCAAGCCTCTACCTGGTTATTGACATTGGACCTGAGGAAGTGATGATGTACATCATAGTCAATTTAAACAGATTCCAAACAGAAAAGGAAGTCAAGAATCTTATAATGATTGTCATTGTTAATGCATGTTTCCAATCTCTTCAGATTTGTCAGGTAATGTTCTTTTACAGTATTATGTTTGATTGGTTATGGCGTTCTTGATTTGTCTCTTTTGTGGGGTCTACAAACTGTACCCTGGACCAGCAATGACAGACTCTGAGTTTTTCCACGAACCTCAAGTTTGTGCTAGATTTTCAAACTCTTCTATGTTTTGTTCATTTGAAGACTCGAACTAACAAAGTGAATTTCTTATATTCAGCAGTCCATCCACTTGTAGTTTGTCCTCTCTTAAGTATTATTTTCTCTCCTTTCTTTCACAGGCTGAATATTTCCGTCATTTGCTTAAGCCGATTACGTAGAGCAAAGCATTATAAGCTAGATTTGTTTGTATTGACTTTCTGGTGGTACAATTATGAAAATGGAAGCATTAGAATGGTTATGAAGAATAGGTGAACATCCTCTTGCTCAGCAGTACGACCATCAATTTTTCTGTTTCTTATTTGGCGACAGTTTTACCTCCTTGTGTTTAGTTCTGGATGGACTGGAACACAAGTTCCACACGTCCTCAGTATGGATCTGGGTGGGGCTTTAATGAATTTCCTGGAGTACTGGATGGTGGGTATGATATGTACTCCAACAGAGACTCTTCCTCTGCACAACGCCACCCAAGGTTATCACCTGAGCTATATGAGGGCAATCAAGACATGGCTGTGGGTCAGGGGTTGGAACCTGCAGCTTGCAATGTGGCTGCTGGTGAAGACATAATATGTGCGCAACAAATGAATCCGGTTCACGCGGTTGAATTCCAAGCCTGCCGCAACTGCCCTAAGAATTTCATTATTTTTGATCAAACTGATTATAGGAGCAGAATGATGTTCCATCCTTCACTCTCAGATAGAATCGCGACTTTAGGCCTCCACAACACTTTCTTCCACGAGAACAATGGTGAAAGCAAAGAAAGTTCTTTCAAAGAAGACACAAGAGATATTGACGCATTGCTGAGCTCTGACGAAGATGGTGATGAAGAAGAAGAAGAGGTCAGTACAGGTCGAAGCCCGTGGGAGCATCAAAGCAGCACTTCCGCAGATACATTGTCCACTGCAACATCAAGAGACATTGCAGGTATTGCTGCACGTGAGCAGAATCCCATCTCTGCAAGTGCTGATGCAGACCACACGCAGGAGAGAGTGCAGAAAATGATAGAAGCACTGAGGGAAATCCTACCCTGCGGCGAGAGAATGGATACTGCGGATGTCCTTGATGAGGCTCTCAGGTATCTGAAATTGTTGAAAATGGAAGTGAAAGAACTCGGGCTGATGTGATGCGGCGCGGGCCGCTTTGCTTGGACCCACCCTGCTGTTATGCACTAGGTCCCTGCACTATAAGGATACAGAAGAGCAACATTTTAATCTTAAGTTAGTCTTAGTATGCCAGGGTTTCGTTTTTCATGGAGTTTAGCGTTTCACCAAGAGATTCTCATGTGGGCGTGAAAAAATTGTCAGTGATTCAACAGGAAAGAGTGGCGTCTAAATTCCAAAAGTCAATGCGTTTTGCTGAATCCAGCGGCGAAGCTCCCATTCGGTGGACCACCAATAGGAGATAAGAAATAATATTGGGGAAATATCTGGCCTTGAAAGATGAGACCCTTCCCTCCCCAGGTCCGTCTCGTGCTATTTATTTAGGAGGATTATCAGGCAACGTGCTCTGTCGCCGCTGTTCTTTATGTCTTTAATCGGTTTATTTATGCATAAACTTCTCTCAAGGAGCTTACTTTCCAGTGTATGAGTCTTCCTTTTGTAGTCTCATTATGTCTACTTTTTATGACAATTTGCTAGTGTAAGTGTGGCTGTCGCCATCGGGGGCATCAAGTGTGGATGGTTACCGGAATAATTGTTTTTGTAACGCAAGGGAACGATGGTTGGTGTAACCACTGACAGGGTTTTTAATGGGTTATGGTGATGTAATCGGGATAATATTCGGCGACCCATCTCGAAAAAAAGTCAGCTGCCTGCAATTTATGAAGGTGAGAGGTCGTTTTAGCGGGACTCCAAAATCAACTTTGTATACAGGACCGGTAATAAAGACAAACATGGGGAGCGCGATTCCAAGGGGCCTCGTTTCCTTTTTTTGGCTTTATCTCCAAGGTCCATGCAAATTAAAAAATATTAATGGAGTAAAGTGCCTTAAAGCGGTTCCGCTGTGAGTGTGATTATTCATCAGGAGTGATGAGGCACCAGACGTTGATTACGATGACTAATTGGCAAATTAAGTTTGAAACATGCTTCTGAATTCCGATGAGGTTCACTCGTTTTTGGTGGTTCCCATTGTTTTCAAGTTGTTTTTCGTCAACGGATTCATGAAAAAATATTTGTTCCTGGTTAATGAAAGCACAAATGCATATTAATGGCATAATATCATGATGTAATAGTAACACACTGTGTTTCGCTTTTTATAATATAAAGTGCAGTTACATTCATCGAATATTATTAATCGCCCACAGGTACTTTTTTGTTTTATATTGTCTGATCCACTGTGCATGCTATTCTACATTATGTCTTTTCTCTCTCATCCTTTTTTGCTCTTTTACTTTTGGATGACGAGTGAACCCACCTCCACCAGCACTGAACCCTAATGGCCGTCGCTCTAAGAGGGAGGAGGGAGGAGGAATTGTGGAGATGCCAAGCTATTGTCAATGTAATGGGCTGGCCATCTAATCCAGCCCTCATAGGTTCGCCCCATTTCAGCCCTTAAAGATAGTCCGATCAACAAGACATTTCTAAACGTTTTCTCTATTTTTTTTTGAGAAAGACCGGACCCAAACCGAGCTGTAAAGCCAGAAATTTTTGGCCGAGGAGGCACTAGCTTTGGTTGAGGTAAGTCGAGTGTGCAACGCCTTGACGGCAACAGTTAGGAAGATTGCAAATATGAATTTTTGGTACTTCTCGTACTTATAATCTCCTCATTAACGGGGTAAAACTCCAGGATGAATGGTCTTTGAGCCCCAGACCTACATCAGAGTATAAAAGAAGAATTGTCACAAAAAAAGTGTGTTATTAAAAAAAGGCGTGCATAATATGCAAAACACAATCAGCCGTATAATACCCGTTTTATTCCTGTCTTTTTAAAAAAACATCAAAAAATGAAAACTTGTATTATATACATATTATACCCATTTTTTGCATTTTTTCATATTTTTTTTATGATTTTTTATATTTTTATAATTTTTAATATTTATTAAATATTTTAATTTTTCATAAAAATTTATGAAGGTTTTTCCGTTTTATTCTCGAGATATACAACTTTATCGTATTATACCCATCTTTTTCCTGCGGTATAATAACTATACACGTTTTTTGTGACAATAATTTAAAGAATAAGTCTGTGCTCACAATGAGGTTTGAATTCATGACCAGATGCCCATGCTAAGAGAGGTAGAATTATAGCCTAGGGAACAGATGTAGCACACAGCTGCTTTTAGAACTGGTTGAGACCTTGAAGTGCAATGTGAAATTACCTTCTTTCAGTGCAAATTTGTTTCATGAAACATGGGCCATTTCCCCACATTCTGTCAAAGGAGCTTTTTCAATTTTCATACAATAAATCCAAGGAGTCTTTGTTCTGCAAAAGCTACACTTCCAGGAGCAGTTCTTGTTATGGATGCAAATGTTCGATACTGATACTGAGAATCTGAGATCAGGTCACCACCTGTTTGTGTCAGCCATCAACCTACCACATTTAGCCATGCTTAAGTTGTCAGTGTACCAATGGGAGAGAATCTGGATAAAGAGTCCTTGTGGTTGGGCCACTTTGTAAATTGAAACCAGTGGTGACTTAGCCCTGTAATACTAATATTGATGTAATCTAATATCTGATCGAGTTCAGCAAAACAAAAATAAAGAAATCAAAAGCTTAAACCATGTCCTAACCATCTAGGCTCTCGGTTCTTGGCACTGTTTCTTACATCTGCAGAGGAAGACAGTAAGTTTGAGGCGAAAAAATTGGTGATGAATTCCAAATGTTCATACCAATGTGATCAATTCCATGTTCTTTCATGCAGGCATTTGGGGTTTCTACACTAAAATGAAATTCTCCCCAAACTCATCCCAGGGAAACGTTTTCCTATGCAAAATTTAGTGGCTGGTTGTTTCTGAAAATGGAATCAAATAGTTTCTGCTTGCAATGTAAACGGCTTCACAGGAAAGGCAATCCTATGTGCAGTAGAAACAAACAGCCCCTTTAGCCAGGGGCTTAAATGGCCGTTTAAAACTTCTTCAAAAAAACACGTTGTTTTAAACGTTAAAAACAAAAAAACGTGTTTTTAACGCATTTTTTTCGTGTTTTTTTCACTTTTTTTCAGTTTTTTAACGCCAAACATTTTTTTTATTTTCTATTTTTTATTTGTTGCAAATGTACTTATCTTTTGATGTTTGTGTTATTAGTTTCTCATTTATTTTATTTTCCCCATATTTTTAGTTTTTTGTAATTTTTTAAAATTTACCCTTTTTTTTCAAGCTCGCCATATTATACCCCAAAAAACCCTTGCTGTCATTATTTGTCACTATGGTTTGTACCCATATCCCTAGCAAATACTTTCATTCCCACTCAACTGCTACTGATTCATGGCAGATTCATGCTTGATCAAAGACAAGGGGCATACTAAGCCAACTGCAAGTGAAAGAAAACTTAAACAATATTTCACAAAGAAATGTATTGCCTTAGTAAAAAAAAAAACCATGATCATACTTTACAAACTTAAACATGCTTTTTAGTCTTCATGCAAACGATAAACACACACACACACACACACACACATATATACAAAAGTTAGAGAGAGAGAGAGAGAGAGAGAGCCTTGACTCAATACACTTTAGTGGGAAGGGAAATAGACAGCCCTCTTTTTTATGGCTGCATTGAGTATGGGCAAATTGTGGCAAGTAAAATGGCCCCATCACAGTCCAAAGGGTACCCTAACACAACACAAAGTCCAAACAGTTACAAGCCACAATGAAACTTTGATGCCACTTGGAAATGCCACAATTGACTTTTGAAGGCCACAAGGCCTGACCCTCTGGTTTCCTCATGACAATTATTGCCACATTGAACAAGACATTGCTCTGCAAGACAATATTCCAAAATGGCACCAAAAGTTTGGCACCTTTCTATCATGAATAATTCATATGTGCCCTATAAATGGATGCATGATGTAGGCATGATGAAGGCAATGCAATGAAGTACACACTGCAAAATTCAATTCAAGCAGAAAGTAATGGATGTCTGAAAACTTCAATTTATGAACATGCCCATGGGGAAGAAAATGTAGTGCAGAAAACTTCAAGTGGGTGTCAGTTTCATCAAAGAGAATCTCAATATTTATGATTATATAGCGTGTTGATGTGATGGGGAGGAAAAAAAAACAAGCATTTTCTGCAGCACTGTGGACCTGTGGCCTTCCTTCCAACCCACTTTCATCTATCAATACAGGTCAACAATAGTGGGTTTCTGGTGAAGTTAAAGAAGTGGGTCTCCTAAAGATCTGTGGAATTGCCGATGGATTTTGACATGAACTGCATGATTTTGAAAGGGGTGATCAGTGGAGACCGTGAGGCTTTGAGGAGACAAGATTCATGAAACATTTTTTTGCTTGGTCGTTGAACAATAAACCTATCAATCTGTTTTGCAAGTCAATTTATTGATGCTATCAATGAATTTCAATTACTGTATTGGTTTTGGATTTTAGTTTTAATGACGGGGAACCAACTAAGATTGATCGGTCGCTAGTTGGCCCCATGTAAAGATCTCACCAACTTCACATCACCAATTTATTCATGGTAGATCACTTGACTCAGTGGCGAGCAGAGCCAAATAATGTGACATTTATGGCCTCTCAGCATCGAGAAGCGAAGCCCAGCCAATCGGATAGAGGTGGCGGTGTTTTGGGCAATGAACTTGTGTTGTGGTTTCGTTGGTGTCTTGATCTTTGGGAGCACTAGATTTGCCAATTTTTTTCCATTATATATGGAGTTGATTAATGTGATTTTATTCTACAGGTGAGCAAGAGGTTCATCCGCACTATTTAGAATGAGGTCCGAAAGGTGAAGGCCCTTTCATTTTTCCTGTTTCTGGGCCCTGAGCTGCATCGGCATTAGTGATAACAATGGTGCACCCTTTAGCTTAGATACTGCACTCCACCACCTTAAGACATATGAATATAGTGTCTACAGCGAATCAAACTGGAGACCTACCTTCTTACAGGTCCCTAACCTGGACAACTACACTATGCCCCTTGAAGCAAATGCGATTTTTTTTTCTCAAAACCATTTGTCAACACCATCTAATAAAGTAAAAAATTTGATTAAGCTCCGAAAAAGATTGTGACACTGGATTAATAATTCCAAATAGCTACTCCTGTTTCACTATTTCCTCAACAAGAGAATAAGAATTTATAACCATTAGGGTGTTTCATAATCCAGTATCGTAATATGAGAATGGGATCTTATGCAATGCCCACCTCAAATTTATGAGTTTGGCAAATTATGGATTTCATATCCATGAATTTAAGATCCTCAATATGCCCCAAATCAAGGATCTGAGGTCGGGGAAAGGAAAGAAAATTATTAAGATGTAACAATTACAAATATGTAATTTATCCTTTTTCCAGATGAAAGATTTCAGTTTCACGCTATCAATCACGAATCCGAATTGGAACTTAAGATCCCAAGATCTTATATCACCTTTGGTATAAAAGTCCAACCTATCAAACACACCTTTAACCCCCATTGATTTGATATACACAAAACTATCAACTTCATAAATTTGGAAACCATGTGCTGCGAAGACAGTGAAACCATATATGTGAATAAGGTTTCAAACGTTGACAAAGCAAAAATGAAGAATGTTCAGAAGATGATCCTCATATTTCTGTTCTTTTAAAAACTTTGTTTTATATATTGGTAGTGGGAGGTTGGAGTGTCCTGGTTGTCAAAACAATTGTAAAAGGATTTTAACAATGGAAAAAACTATCCTGATTACTGATTATCATTATGAAAGTTATTAACTTAATGAAAGATTAATGAAAGAGAAACCTATGAATTAGTACAATTAAGTTATTTATACTATGTCGCTTAACTGCTCTTGTTAAAAGAAAGAAAAAGATACGAACATTAGCACATCATATTTAATTAACCCCATTTTGAAACTTGTTATAAGTAAGCTTGATCTTTTCCAGCATGCCTCGATTTCATGAATTGGCGTTTTCTGATACTTGGAAATCTTTTACTGCTTGCTTTTCTTTAATATTGAAAAGAATTACTCTATGGATAGATTATGTCACTGGCACTTTTTTTTTTTCTTTTTTTTATAAAGATTTGGGATGGGAGGAAATTTCATTTGGGTTGGGAGACTTTGTCGAATGCGTAGATCGAATTATGCAAGAGTACCAAGAAAAAACAA